>PVJS01006618.1:18023-59218 GCA_004027185.1 Glis glis
GTGATACACACACACACACACACACACACACACACACACACACACAATGGCGTTTTACTCAGCCATACAAATTATGTCATTTTCTAGTAAAAGGGTGAATCTAAAGAACATCATGCTGAGTGAAATAACTCAGACTCAGAAAGTCAAGGGCTATATGTTTTCTCTCACACACATGCAGAAGGTAGAGAGAAAAAAGAAATAAAAAGGGATCTCAAGAAAATAGAAGGAAGACCAGAAGAGTAGAGGAAGGGGATGGAGGAAGAGAGGGGAAAGGGGAGGTGAATGAAACTGGCCAAATGATGTTATGTGCCTGTACAAATACATCACAATGAATCCCACATTTATGTATAATTATAATGCACCAATAAGTAATAATAAAAAGATTAATAAAGTCAATAAATTTTCCTGCTTCGTCGGTGCACTCTTAAGTGAAACTGGCTTTGTTTGTTTTCTGTCTTGCTGCAGGTGCACAGTGGAAAGAATTTGATGGGACGGCAGTGTGATGGCGCTGCCAAGACACCACTGTCTGCCCCAGCGGAGCAGGTGTCAACCAGGTGGACACAGCAAATAATGTCTTAGAATTCTTAGGAAAGTGATTCTGACCTCGTGGGCATCCTGACAGTGTCTCCGGTACCCTCAAGGATGCCTGGGTCATTCTTTGGGAACCGCTGATCTAGTACACCCTTTAGAGTTTGCAGATGAAAAACCTGGAGCCCAAAGAGTGAACATCAACTCCCGCCTTTAGCATTTTCCTCCTGCTTGTGGCAGGTTAGGTTCCTCAGGAAACAGACTCTAAGATGTAGTTTAAGCCGGGCGTGGTGGCGCACACTTGTAATCCCAGTACTTGGGAGGCTGAGACTGGAGGATCCGGGTTCGCGGCCAGCCTCAGATACTTAGTGAGGCCCTCCTCAATTTAGTGACACCCTGTTTCCAAATAAAGAATAAAAAATAGGGCTGGGGGTGTAGCTCAGAGGTAGAATGCCCCTGGGTTCAATCTCCAGTACCGAAAAAAAAAAGATGTAGTTTAGCATGTAGTCATCCTCCCTCATCCTCAGGGGATGTGCTCCAAGACCCCAGTGGATGCCTGAAACTGACTAGTCCCAAAGCCTGTATATCCCATGCTTTTTCCTACATATACATCTAATAATGTTTCATTTATAAATTAGACACAGTAAGAGATTTACAATAAATATTAACAAAATAAAACAATTGTTAACAATATGCTCTAATAAAAGTTATGTGAATGTAGTGTCTCTCTGTCTCCCAAATATCTATGGTACTATTTCCACCCTTCTTGTGACAGCGTGACATCATACAACACCTACATGATGGAATGGAGTGAGGTAACAGTGGACATGGGCCTTGGGACTTAGCGTTTGGCTACTATGTAAGGGTTACTTATGAACATAAGCATTGTGACACCACAACAGTCCATCTGATGACCAAGACGGCTACCAAATGACTAACTGGCCGGTAGCGTATACAGTGTGGATACGCTGCATGAAGCGAGTTGTGTCTCAGTCAGGATGGAGCAAGATAGCATGCTACTCAGAAAGGAGCACAATTTAAACTGAGAAGAACAGATACTACACTTGATCTTAGCCAAAAGGCCAGACAATTTAAAATGTACAAATTGTTTCCTTCTGGAATTTCCCATTTAACATTTTCAGACCACGGTTGATGGTTGGGCAACAGAAACCGCAAAAACAAAACAAAACTGTAGATAAGGGGGAACTACTGTACAGGATTGTTTAAGGGGAGGGAGGCTCTTTCTCATACCTGTGAAGGGAAAGAAGGAAACAGCCCTAACAGGAAATAAACTTATCACATGAAAATCTAATGTGAGGTTCATATCTCTGGATTCTGGCTTCCCAAGGTCACACAGTGGATCTATGACCAGACAGGCCCTTGAGCCCACGTGCCCTGCTATCCAGCACATTCTCTCTATTTTGTCTTGCCCTGTGCACAGTAGCCTAGAGAATGAGGCTGAGAAAGGGCCCTGTGCATCCAGGCAGGCTTACTCTCAACGTTTCCTGCTGCAAGTTTATTTGCACTGAAAATATTCTGCCCTCAAAATCGACAGGCGATGACTTCTGAATGGATCTGTTCAACTCAGAGGCTTAAGGATTTCATTCTGACTCCACTTCAAAGCCATCTCATGCTTCCAAGGTGTCCCAAGGTTCCCTGGGACCTGGATAAATATTCTATTTGCCGGCACAAAAGCCTCTGCGAATGACTCATTACTCGACACAATAGGTGACTTAATCTGTTAAGTCACGGTTAAGTGACTGCCCCACTTGGCAACACAATGCGGACCTCATCATCTCCCGGGATGCTCGGATCAGACAAGAGGCTGAGGGGGCTGCGCCGGGCACGAGGCTGCAGGCGCAGCTCTGGGATGCTCAATTGCGTGCGGCTGCTTCCAGGCCTCACCCCCCTGCCCTCATCCTCCGCTCATGCCTGCATCCTAGGCAACAATCACAAGGTCAGCCTTTTAAAATACTCCCTGAGGGTGCACCACCTCTGGAACACTGCACCTCTCTGTAGTCCACGGCATTGAGTTCAAACGCCTGCCCCTCTCGAAGTCGTCTACTGTCCTCTTAATCTAATACATGCATTCTACTCCGACAAACCAGCCCCTCTCTGACCCCTCCAAACACTGCAGGGACACCGCCCATGTTGCCCCTCAAACAGAGATCATCCCCATTTCCCTGCAACCTTTTCAAAGCAGAATTGTTCTTCAAGGACCAGCTCAGATCATCTCCTCCAAAAAGCTCTGCCTGCTCATTCCAACTCTGTCCTCGAGATTCCTTCTGTTCAAAGTTACACCAGCCCTCCATCCCTGTGGCTTCCCCAGCCATGGATGCAACCAACAATGGATCAAAACTATTTCAGAGCCGGGCGTGGTGGCGCACCCTTGTAATCCCAGTACTTTGGGAGGCAGAGACCGGAGGATCTGGGTTCGCGGCCAGCCTCAGCTCTCTCTCTTTCTCTCTCTCTCTCTCTCTCTCTCTCTGTCTCTCTTCTCTCTCTCTCTCTACTTAGTGAAGCCCTCCGCAACTTCGTGAGACCCGGTTTCAAAATAAAGTATAAAAAATAGGGCCGGGGGTGTAGCGCGGAGGTAGAACGCCCCTGGGTTCAATCCCCGGTACCGCAAAAAAAAAAAAAACTATTTCAGGAGTGGGGACTATATCTGTACTAAATATGCACAGGCTTTTCTTCTTGTCATTGTTCCCTAAAGATATAGAATAACAATTATTTATTTACATGGTGTTTATGTTGTATGAAGTGTTATAAGTCATTTAGAAATTATTTTTTTTTTTTGCGGTACTGGGGATTGAACCCGGGGCATTCTACCTCCAAGCTACACCCCCAGCCCTATTTTTATTCTTTATTTTGAAACAGGGTCTCACTAGGTTGCGGAGAGCCTCACTAAGTAGCTGAGGCTGGCCATGAACCCACGATCCTCCTGTCTCAGCCTCCCAAGTACTGGGATTACAGGCATGTGCCACCACGCCCAACTAGAGATGATTTAAAGTATAGGGGAGCTAGGCATGGTGGTGCATGCCTGTAATTCCAGTACTTGGAAGGCTGAAACAGGAGGATCGTAGGTTTAAGACCAGTCTCAGCAACTTGGCCAGACTCTCAGAAATCTAGCGAGACCCTGTTTCAAAACAAAAAATAGAAGAAGGGCTAAGGGTATAGCTGTGGAGAGTGCCTTTGGACATGCCCTTTTGAATTGTGAATTGCTTGACATAAGTGCTGCCATTTTAAGGCAAATGTGTGTGAGTAAAAAGTGAAACACCCAAAATGACAGCCCAGAAGCTTCCCAGGTCTGGCTTGAGTGATAAGATATGTTCACTGCTTTCCCCCGGCTGATGCAACCCTAGCACTGGATGTAACTGCGCATGCCCAGCCTCAGCTGAAGGAGCAAATGCCTACCTAAGATAAGACCCCCTCAAACAGTATATAAGGCCCAAGAGAGTTAAGCTCAGTGAGCCACCAGCTCCAAGTCAAGTGAGTTGCCAGACTCCCTGTCACGGTGCTCCACGACTGCTGGTGTGTCTCCCACCAACGGCGACGACCCAAGAACCTGGGGAAGAAAATGCGTTCTGGTAAGCTCCCCCGCTGAATCTCGGCTGCGCAGAGTTAGGGCTCCCATACCTAGTGTGAAGTGTGAGAATAAATTGGTATAAACTCCCATCAGGAGTCTGAATCTAAATTCCACCATTCTATAGCTCTCCAACTCTTCCTAGTGGTGGGGCTTACTCAGAACAAAAACTCAGAGGTAGCATGCCCCAAGTTCAATCCCCAGTACCAAAAAAAAAGTCTGTAAGAGCCAGGCATAGTGGCACATGCCTATAATCCCAGTACTTGGGAGGGTGAGACAGGAGAATCATAGATTCAAGGCCAACCTCAGCAACTTAGTGAAACCCTGTTTCAAAACAAAAAAAATAGAAAAAAAAGACTGGGGGTATAGCTCAGAAATATAATGCCCCTGGGCTCAATCCCCAGTACCACACACACACAAAAAAAGTATATGGAAGGTGTACATAGGTTCTATGCAAATACTATGTCACCTTATAGAAGGACCTTGAGCATCCTGTTATCTTCAAGGATACTGGAAGCAATCCCCATTGACAGGGTCAGCAGCAATACACCTATAACTTGAACTGGATTATATGACATCCCAAGTGTCTCTTGTGTTCTTATCACCTCGAGGCACTTCACTGAGATATTCCTACCTTCCAGAGTCGGAGCCAAGCAGGAAACGTAAAGATGAACCAAGCATCAACCCCCTCCCGCAGGAGCTTGAAGCCGCAAGCACCACCGCTGTGCTCCAAACGGACTGCCACTGTCTTCAGAGGAGCCTGACGCCTGGGTCAGGGAGGCAGCGATGGACGGTGGACAGCCTGGCTTTGAGGCCAGCAGACCTAGGAGGGATCCCTTCCTCCTACTGATTTAAATCTACTTTAAGCCAGCAAGCCTTCCTGTGTTAGTACCAGAAGGCAGACATTCTCTCTACCCATGGATAAACACACAACTAAACACAGAAATAGAAAAAAAAATATCCTGTGTGCCAGGCACTGATAGGCACTGATAGGTGCTGATAGCTGCACATCCTTAATCTTCTTCACTCTATGAAGTAGCTCTACCTATGACTCCCATTTTATAGAGAAGGACACTGAACCTGGGGGAGGGAAAAACCAGTCCAAGATCCCACCACCAATAAATAGAAGAGCCAAGAGTTAAGTTTGGCCTAAATCTGCCTCCATACATATTTCAAATTTGGCTTGAAGATTTCTCTATAGTGAATGGTAACCTACCTTGATATGTAAACAGATTGTAATGCATTCTTGTAACAAATGGCTGCATTTCAGCCAAACACATGTAGCCAGCTGTTCAAACCATGTTCAAATAAGATAGACATAAGCTGTGACCAATCAGGCTGCTCCGCACATCCCTTTTATTTCCTTTCTCTCACTCCCTTTCCTCTGGCCATAAATACAACCTGCCGTGTGGTGGGACACCACATTCTGGACCATCTTTGGTCTGGACTGCTGCCCAATTCTAGAATCACAAACAAAGCCAATTAAGATCCACAAAATGCTCCTTGTTGTAATGATCTCTTTTAACACGTGGAATTCGGGTGGGTCTCATTACAGACACCTCGCTCTCAGAAGCAACAATTATGCTTAGAGTAGCAGCCAATGTTTCTGAACAGAACATGAGTACTGTGCCAAGTAGATTACCCGGATTATCTCCTGAATTCTGCCAAATAAGGATGCCAGACCCATTTTACAGATGATAAATTGAGTCTTAGAGAGGCTAACTTACTCCAGGCATCACAGCTAATCAGATTCAAATCCCAGGCGGCCCAAGGCCAGAGGCAACATGCTTAGTTCACCCATAATGACACCTTCGCCTCCACTCTCCAGAAATGAGCCTCAAGCTGGCATCGCCGCCTCTTTTAAGAGAATCATCTGGGATCCACGTCAGATCTGGAGAAACCCATCTTGTCCACATGCGCCTTCTGTGTCCGCATGAAGTGACCACCTCACTCGAAGGAGAGCCCATGTCTGTGGCCAGTGAGCCACCTGGCCACAAAGTCCAGCACCAGACAGAGCCAAAGGATGATACCCCCAAAGCCCTTCCTAGGAATTTGCAGGCTCCCCCCTTCCCCACGCAGCTCCCTACACTCACAGGCCACAGGACCATGGACCACAGGGCAGTACAGTAGGGGATCTGAGACGGGGCAGGTGAGTTTGAAGTCCTTCTCCAGGTAGAAGTTCTCTTTTGAGAGGCAGGAAGACCTGGGGCAAATCCTCCCCTCTCCCTGGCCCCCTGTTCCTCTGTCAGGGAGAGGAGGATTAAACAAGAAGGCAGGCAAAGGGTGTGTCCTTTCTAGAAACTTAGGAGACAGGGACTATAATTATTCCCAGTTGATAATGGCTCTGTGTCAGAGTGCCTGAAAGATTCCCAGTTCCCTCGGGGACCGTGGAGGTGCTGAATGAGGGAGGACTTGTCTGGATCCCTTCTGCGTCCCCTCCACCGCTGCCCTCCCTTCCCATTCGGCTCCCAGGATTCCATCTGGACAGGATCAATGTGCTAAATGGAGTCTAAGACTAATGCTCTGTTACAGTTTTCCTACGTACCTCATTTATCCTAATGGAGAGCTAATATGATATTTTAAAAAGTTAATATTGTAATATGTATCTCAATTAGATTGTCATAGCCCTCTCCAGCGGGGGCTACAGACTTCAGGGAACAGGAACTCACAGGCATCCCAGGAAGGGGGCCCAGCTTGGGCCTGAAGTGCTAGAGAGAGAGGCTCCAGAACCTTCTCGTGGAGAAGACTGTTGGGCTTCATTATGTTAATGACATGGCCTCAAGGTCCTCCTGTCCTTTATAGGGAATGTGTTTCTCAGCAAATGCTACAGCCAGTGTTTCTCAAAATTGCATCTTAATGCCAGAAACATTCCAAGCAGGGGAAAGATTGAAGCAACGCCCCTTGTGGGCCATGGGGACTTGGGGGTCAGTTTCTGTTGTTGCATTAGGGAGATGGGAAAGGGGGCAGATTGGTTGGCAAGGGAGGGCAGGAGGTGTATTTCTTTCCTCTTTAAATGCACATGCATATTATTGCTTCCCCCTCCCCATAATCACTTACTCTAAGCAAAGCCTCATTACTTAAAAAGAAAAAAAAGGAAAGCTAGAGCATCCTAACAATAGTCCATAATTACTTCGCAAATGGTTTTGTGGAGTAATTATGCCATTAGTCCAAGTGCCTTCTACTTCAAAGATTGCTCTCTCTCTCGCTCTCTCTTTCTCTCTCTCTCCTCTGTGCCATCTGATTGGGTTGGGAATAAAAGGGAGCTCCCAGGAGCCTGAACGATAGGGACCCAGGCTGTAGGCACAGGATTTTCAGATGATTTTCTTAGCATGTCTGTTGTCAAACCAACCATCCCTGCAAATGATACCTCCCAGCGGGAAGGCAGGAAGCTAAGGCAGAATTCCCAGAGAAAACAGGAGCAGCCAGCCTTTCGAGAGTGCATGTTCAGGCAGCTGCCTCTAAGGCTTTCTGGCCACACTAGATAGAGAAGGGGGACTCAGAACCAGCCTTAGGTTTCACTACTCGGCTGGGTGTGACAAGCTGGGGCCATATGAAGGTCACCTCTACCTATGGTTAATAGAGCCAAGCGGTATGACCTTCTGTGGTTCTCATTCATCCTAATAAAAAGACATAAAGGCACATGCCGCCCCTGCTGAGGGCCTGCTCTGTAGGCTCCTGTGTTCACTCATATTATATAATAATCTGTGTCTTTCTTGTATCCATTTTACCGATGAGAAGCTGAGACTCAAAAACCCAAGTCACTGCCCAAGGTCACACAGTTGGTGAGCTGCAGGGTCAAAGTTAAGCCATTTTGCCCCAGCATCCCAGATATCATATTCGCCCAAAGTCCTATTTAGAGGACAGCTTATATACATAAAAGACACCATATTGTCCCAGTGTCCTATTTGTAGGACAATCTGTATTTTCATTCTTAAGGATAATAAAGGATAAATAAGCTCTAGATTATGATTTCCAACTTATTTTAATGCACCTGTGTCCATGTCACTGAAATACTTGCAGAATTGAAAACGTGGGGCTTACTGGGTTGATACACAGATCCATGGACCCCAGAACCCAGTGCTCTTTCCAACACTGCATAGTCACTGTGGTGTCAAGAGCACAAGCTAATCCTGGATTCAATGGATCATTCAGCGTCACCCGATGGCAGCTGAGAAGTAACCCACTTCCCTGAGTTGCAGTACTCGCATCAGCAAAATGGGCTCATCACATTGTTGGAGTAAAGAGACACACTGGGATGAGAATAAGCGAGAGTACAGGGTGTACCCAATGGGAGAGTGTTACAGTTTAGGTCTAGAATGTCCCCAAAAGCTCATGTGTTGAAAGCATGTCCCTGGTGCAACCAGGTTCAGAGGTGGAGCATGGTTAAAGGAGGTAGGTCACTGGGGGCGTGGTCTGGGAAAATATATATGCTCCTGGCCGCTTCCTGTCTGTATCTCTGCTTCTGGCTGCAATAACGTGAGAGAGTATCCCTCCACCCTGCCTTGCCTTGGAGCCGGCTGACTATGGACTAAACTGCAACTGTGAGCCCTAACAAACCTTTTCTCCACTAAGTTGTGTTTGTCAGGTGTTTTGGTCCCAGAGGTGAAAAGGCTGACTAAAACAGAGGTAAGGAAATCTCGATGCTATCATTTGAGTTTGCATATCTGAAGTTGAGCCAGAGGCTCTAAGCAGAGAAAACCAACAACCTACTCAAAGCAAGCCAGGCCAATCTTATCATACCCATCAAAACCATGGAGACAATCATGAGAGGCACCATTTACAAGGGGCAGGCATTGTATAAGGTGTTTGCATCCATTTAGAATTATTTCTGCCCCAGCATCCTTAGTGAGTGACTTTTATCCTCAAGGTCAGAAATAGGTGCCGGAGCTCCAGCCATCAGGCTCATGTTTCAAGTAGAAAAAAGGGGATGGAGGTAGACAGGCAAAAGAGTCCTTTAAGAGATTCCCAGCCAGGCATGATGGCGCACACTTGTATTCCCAGTACTTGGGAGGCTGAGACAGGAGGATCGCAGGTTCAAGGACAGCTTCAACAACTTAGCAAGATTCTCAGCAAACTAGTAAGAGACCAAAAAAAATTTTTAAAGGAAAAAAAAGGAGGGGGATGGTAGTATAGTTTAGAGGTAAAATGCCTCTGTATTCAATCCCCAGTACCAAAAGAGAGAGAGAGAGAGATTCCCAAATCCCTACCCGATGACTGCTGCTTCAATCTCATTAGCTCCCTCATCATGAAGGGGATTTTGATATAGTTTTAACCAGGCAAGACCTACCTTCAAAAATACAGGGTTCTTTTACCAAAGAAGAAGAGTTTGGACATTGGGTAGTATCTTCGTCAGTTTGGGCTGCTATACTAAATTATCACAAACTGAGTAGTTTAAACAGCAAATACTTATTCCTCACAGTTCTGGAAGCTGGAAAGTCTGTGATCAAGATGCTAACAGATCTGGTGTCTGGTGAGGGTTCAGTTCCTGGTTTGTAGATGGCTGTCTTCTTACCGTGTCGTCACATTGCAGAAAGGATGCCAGAGAGCTCTCTGAGGTCCCTTTTATGAGGCCACTAATCCTATCCATGAGGACTCCACCCTCCTGACCTAATCACCTCCCATCACATGGGGGGGGGATTTCAACATAGGAATGGGGAGTGGCACAAACATTCAGTCCATAGCAGGTAGGCATGCAGCCATCACTACCCCTCAACATGAACCCCACAGCTCTCAGAAGGGAGCCTGCCCTGCTGAAATGGTGGCCAGCTGGGACAGAGGGCAGCTAAGGGCCCCAAGCAGAAGAGCAGCAAGGGCTTCCAGAGGGAGGAGAAAGGGACAAATCTGCAAGCCTGCCTGGCCTCTGCAGCCCCTGAGAACACTGAAGAACATGGCACCCGTCAAGCCACCAGTGGTCAGATGCTTCCGATTTTCCTATCCAACTGCCCCTTTATCCCTTTACCTCAAATCCTACAGTTAAAGATGCATCCTAATGAGAAGTTCATTCAATGTCTGATTTCTGTGTCTACCTCCCCAATGCTTCTGATTCAGGGCTTAAGGGGCCCTGACATGTGCATTTTTAGTAAGTCGGTAGTAACTTCACTGCAGGTGGCTGTTGAGGAAAGAAAAAAGGCCTCACCCCCTTGTGCAACTCATTATGACTTTTTAATTTTTCTTTATAGCCTTTTCATTACCTCTCAGAGCAATCCCCAGTTCAAAGCAATTCAGCAAGTGCTTACTGACTGGGGAAGGCAGGAGAGAATTTCAGTGGGGGACCTCTCAGTGAGAGAGGGAGCTTCCCTGGCTCCAGAATTCCAGGCCTGGAAGGATAGCAGGTCTGGGGCAGGTACATAGTGAGCACTGAGGAGGTCACAAGCCACAGGCCACGTCAGAAGGAAGAGGGGTGGTTCTATCAGGAAAAGAGCAGGACAGTGCTAGGACTCAAATGTCCCCAAAGTTCAGTGTCCAAAAACTTAATCCCCAATGCAACAGTGTTGAGAACTGGAACCTTAAAGGGGTGATTAATAACATTATTCATCAGCTACCGCATAAGTGGGTTAGTTATAAAAGGGGGTTCAGCCCCATTTTCCTCTCTCGAATGCATGCTTTCTTGCCACTTGAGGCCTCCCACCACATTATAATGCAGTAAGGAGCCTCTCACCAGATGTAGCCCCTCCTCTTGGACTCCCCAGACTCCAGAACCATGAGCCCAATGGACTTCCGCATTTATAATTGACCCAATCTGTGGTATTCCTGTTATAGCAGCAGGGAATGTACTAAGACAGGCAACTGCACAGCAGATGAAATGTGAACTGACCCCAGAAGGATGCAGGAAGTTTTGAGATCAAGGGCGGGTACCACCGGTCCTGGGTGAACCCAGACTGGCTGCCTCTTTTTCCAAGTGCTCTTACGATGAACAGAAATTTAGTTTTTTACTAAGTCCTTTGGAGTGGTCCCAGCTCTGCCCAAGTTTCTCTCCTGCTGCAGCAGCATTAGCTCTGCAGACCCAGCTAGGGCCACCCGATGTGGCGTCTCTGCTCCACCAAAAGCACAGATAGAAAAATCCTCCCAATCCTGCAGACTGGGGCCCTCAGGGCTGCTCCATCATTACCTACTGGCCTCGATCAGCTCCCATTCCCCTCAGCAGCTGTCCCCAGCCTTCTGTCTCCTCTGGAAGGTGCCTAAGTCTATTAGGTTCAACCTCACCTATAAAATCCTATAGAGAGTACTAAGCCAGACCTGCTAAGGGAACACCTATCATGTGTTAATCAGCTTTTCATTGCTATAAAAAAATGCCTGAGATAATCAACTTAAAAAGAGAAAAGGCATACTGGGTCTCAGGCTTTCAGTGGTTCCAGTCCATGGTCAGTTGGCCCCATTGCTTTGGGGCCTGGGATGAGCAGCATTTCCCCTGTGTGTATGTCTGTCCCTGTGTCCAAATTTCCTTTTTATAACAACACCAGCCATATTGGATTGGGGCCAACCCTAATGACCTCAACTTTCCTTGACTATATCTGCAAAGACCCTATTTGCAAATAAAGTCACATTCTGAGGTACTAAGGATTAGGACACCACAATATCCTTTTGGGGGGAGGGCACAATTCAGTCCCTAACAGTTACCTATTTTGGAAGTGACATCCCATCATTTTTGCCACATTCTATTGATGAGAAGCAAGGCACTGGATCCAACCCACACTCAAGGGTAAAGACTTCTCCATGGGCACAGATGGCAGGGGGCAGACAGTCTTGGGGGCCATGTAGCAGCTGCCTCTCCACATACACCCTTAAACATGCTTCCATGAATACACCACTATTCGTTATACCCCTACCATGATTATTTGCAAATATATTTCTCTCCCCCTCCAGACTGTGGGCCTCCTGGAAGCAGGGACTGTGTCTGATCTATCAAAATGGTATCCATAGCACCTAACGCTGGATCTGCCACATGATGTACCCAGTCAATATTCATTGAATAAATGAATAAATAAGTAGATGAATGAGGAGCAGATGATGTCTCTCTCTGGCAAAGGGAGCGATTACTTCTAAAATCTGTCGCAGGAGAGCATCACAATAGGCCATCACATTATGTGTCTGCGACTAAATAGATGTCCCTCCAGCTCACCCAATCTTAGCTATTGATCAGAAAACTAATCACTTGTTTATTTAAGGGGCAAAAGGCAGCATGATGTGGGCGCAAAGACTCCGCGGCACAAGTCAGATGTCTGATGAGTCATTTTCCCTGCCGTTTAATAAGACCCACGAGGTACATCTGTTTAAAAACAACCTCAAACAGGCTGCCGAAGGTGGCATCTACCTGACAGGTGTGGCGGGAGCGATTATATTGTCTCCTTGTATCCCCAGAAGGGATGAATGAGAGCCCACGTGACTGGCTTCTGGAAGGGGGTGGAAAACAGCAGATCGCAGCAAACAGACTCCATTAAGCGGAGCTGCTATGAATGGTGCGTGCAGAGCTCACTGGTGCTCCCAACTGGGAGGAGAGTGAGGACCACGGCCTGAGCTTGCACCAGGAGCTCGACTGATCACACGGCATACCCAGAACAGCAATGAGACCATCAGGTCTGCAGGTAAATGCAAGTGCGATTTATCAAAGTAAATATCCACTGAGCAGACATGGGAAGCAGCGTCTGAATGCTGCTGGAAGGAACAGTGGACTGGGATCCCGGAGGCGTGCATGTGAACCCTGTCCCGGTCCCTCACTAGCTCTGTGACCTAAAGAGATCTGCCTGAGCCTCAGGCTTTCCAACTGTACAATGGGGCTGATGGCCCTCACAGAGACAGGGATGGTGGACATTGACATATTAGAATGGGGATGAGGGGCCTCGCCCAGAGCCCTGCTCACCAATGGCTCTCAAGACATATCTGGTGGTCAGCCTCCTGGAGCCTTAGCCACGCTCCGTCTCTGTTCAGGAAGCAGTGAATAAGGAGGGAGAATTCAGTGTCCTCTCTGCAGAGCTGTGTCACTGGCCTTGCCTCCGTGGCTGCTTGGCTTTATCCTTTCGCCATGTGCGTGTGCACGTGTGTATGTGTCTGCACATTCACACTTGCACATATGTGTGTGGGTCCCTAGCTATTCTTTCTGCTGTCAAAGGCTTTGATAAAGCACATGCATTAAGACCTAATAAAAGCAAAGAGGAAGCTGGGCATGATGGCGCACACCTATAATCCCAGTACTTGGGAGGCTGAGACAGGAGAATCATAGGTTCAAAGCCAGCCTCAGAAACTTAGCGAGACCCTGTTTCCAAATTTAAAAAATTAAATAAAATAGGGCTAGGGGTATAGCTCAGAGGTAGAATACCTCTGGGTTCAATCTCCAGTACCAAAAACAAAACAAAATGTGGAACGTCCTCTATATAATCCACCCCTCATGTAGGATATAGCATGCTGTATAAGAGCAGAGAGTGTTTCACAGGACCCGGGTTCGAATCTCTACTCTGCTGCTCTCATGTGACCCTGGGCGAGTTATTTAACCTCTGCACCTTAGTTCTCACATCTGAAAACTAGAGATAGTAATGGGCCCACCTCATACAGTTGCTGTGAGGACTACATGAATTCGGTTTATTCTGGCATCACAGCACAGAGAACGCCTCCTGGTCCTCACACAGCTGTGCTCTGCAACGCTAGAATGACTCTGGGAGCCAGAGTATTATCTATTTCAACTTGCCACCCAGAGAGAGCAACCTCATGTAGCACCCAGTGTGTAATCAATGAAGGTTTGGCAGATGAATGAATGAATGAATGAATGAATGAATGAAAAGAAATGTACCTGCTAAACCGGGTGTGGTGGTACATACCTGTAATCCCAGAACTTGGGAGGCTGAGACAGGAGGATCCTGGTTTCAAGACCAGCTTCAGCAACTTAGCAAGACTCTTAGCAACTTAGCAAGACCTTGTTTCAAAACAAAGTAGGGATGGGGGTGTATCTCAGAGGTAGAATGCCCCTGGGTTCAATCCCCAGTACAAGAAAGAAAGAAAGAAAGAAAGAAAGAAAGAAAGAAAGAAAGAAAGGAAGGAAGGAAGGAAGGAAGGAAGGAAGGAAGGAAGGAAGGAAGGAAGGAATGCACCTGCTATAATAGGAAAATGCCTAGTTCATGTGTTAAACCTTTCAAAAGTAGAATACACACATTTGCCTATCACTCACCAGGTGTGACATGAATGATCCTTCTGCCTCTTTCATGCTTTACTGATTGCTTTGCACTCTTCACGCATGATTTCAAGCAATCCTCTCATAATATTGATAAATGCATCAGAATTATCTTTATTTTATGGACAAAGAAACAAACCAGAGAAATTAAGGAGAGACTTCTCCAGGCACAATTAAAGAAGGACTGACCACGGCTTCAGGTTTCAAGTGCTAGTTCAGTGGTCAAGGTGATGCGTACCCAAATGTACAAGCCCAGCAGGACACGCTCACAGATCCAACAGTTGCACGTTGCTTGTTCCTCTCAGAGTAGAACTGGGCTGATGACAGAGCCAGAGCCTTGTAAAAGAGATTTAGGTAGCCGGGCATGGTGGTGCCCGCCTGTAAATCCTAGTACTTGGGAGGCTAAGGCAGGAGGATCGAAGGTTTGAGACCAGCCTCAGCAACTTAGCGAGGTCCTCTGCAACGTAGTGAGATCCTGTTTAAAAATAAAATAGGGCTGGAGGCAGAGCTCAGAGGTAGAATGCCCCTGGGTTCAATCCCCAGTACCACACACACACACACACACACACACACACACACACACACACTCACACATACACACACACACACACAAAAGGGTTTAGGTGGCATTAGGGTAGGGATAACACCAAGGCTTTTCTTGGGAGGGTAGTTGGGATCTCATAGGGTTGGGAAGTTTGAGGAGCAGCCAAGGTAGTTAATGAAATAAAGTATCAGGATTCACCGAACCCTGTGTGCCCGCTGAGCTCCCGCTGGTGGTAAATGAACATACAAAGACAGTCTCCGTGCCCCACTCTGTCCTGGACCATGTGCCAGATGCTGTGGGTGCAAAGATCACAAGAAATGGTCCTCCCTCCTTTCACAGAGATCTCCACACCTGGGCCCAACCAGCAGAGCACAGAGCAACATCACAGAATGCGACAGCATGGGGACAGAGTGAGCCCAAAGGGCCATGGCGTCCCAGAGGAGGGCCCCTAGCCAGCTAGGGTGGAAGTTCTGTTATTTATCCTTCCGTCTCACTGACTTAGTTGTGTGCATCCCTCGTCTCTCCATTGCTTCTTGCTTTGATTTGAATGATGCCCCTCCACAATGAGTGTGTCAAAACTTAATCCCCATTGTGGTGGTAATGAGATGTGTGGAACCAACCAACAGATGAATGGATTACAAAATTATGGGATATGCACACAATGGGATTCTACTCAGCAGTCAAGAAGAACAAAATTATGTCATTTGCAGGAAAATGGATGGACCTAGAGAACATTATGTTAAGTAAGATTAGCCAGTCACAGAAAGCGAAGGGTCATATGTTTTCTCATATGCAGAAGCTAGGGAGTAATTGGGATATAAGCGGGGACTTCAGATAATGGAGGAGAAGCTCCAGTGAAACCAGGGAGGGGGTCTAGGGGAAGGGGTGGGGGAGAGGGAGGATCAATGAAGGAACCACCACCATTGACATTATATACATATGTGACAATACCAATGTCAATTTCATGGGGAAGGGGGTGAATGGGGAGGGAGCCAGGGGAAAGCCCACCAAGTGCTGTGTGAATGTATGTCACTATCACTATGAACGACATTATGATATGAGATTACAATTCACTAATAAAAGTATAAAAATAAATAAAATAGGGCTGGGAATGTAGCTCAGAGGTAGAATCCCCTTGGGTTCAATCTCCAGTACAGGTAGATAGATAGATGATAGATAGATAGATAGATAGATAGATGATAGATGATGATGATGATAGATAGATAGATAGATAGATAGATGATAGATAGATAGATAGATAGATAGATTATAGATTATAGATAGATAGATAGATGATAGATAGATGATAGATGATTGATGATAGTTGATAGATAGATGATGATAGATAGATAGATGATAGATAGATGATAATGATGATGATAAATAGATGATAGATATAGATAGATAGATAGATACATGATAGATAGATAGATGATAGATAAATAGATAGATAGATAGATGATAGATATAGATAGATGATAGATGATTGATGATAGATAAATGATAGATAGATAGATAGATAGATAGATGACAGATAGAAAAGAAAGAAAAGAAACTTAATCCCCATCGTGGTGGTATGAGGATGTGTGGCCTCTGGGGAAGTGATTAAGTCACCAGGCTCTGCCCTGATGAATGAGATCAGCACCCTGATCCCAATTCCCCCAAGTAGCCCGCAAGGTGATATGATTATGTCCATTAACAAATAAATCAACTGAAGCTCAGAGAGGTTAAAGCATGTGACTGTTTCCATGGCTGGTAAGTGGGACCCATGAAAAAAACAAAACCAACACTTCATTTTCCCATGTGCATCCCACCAGGCCAGGCGGCCCCATTTAAATCCACAATATTGCAAACCTTGTTTTGCCCTCCACGGACACCATATAAAAGAATTTTTAAGGAGGAATGGAAACTGATCCCCTCTATTTTTTTTTAACCTAGCCTGTGAATATGCTCCCACTGAGCAGGGCTGACCAGTTTCTGGAGTGGGATAAAGGACTTTCCCAGGCAGCCACTGGAAACCAGCTTCCCTATCCCAGCAAAGGCACACTTGACTCTCAACATGACACTCATGTGGCCCAAAGCTCTAGGACAGCCAATCCCTTCTGGCCACCCCCCATGCAAAACTCTCTGAAAATGTCTTTTTCCTCGTCTTGTCAAAATCTACCTCCTGCGTGACTGGGAAGCTGTCAGGGTGATCTATAACCCCCAGGCAGGCCTGGAATATGAGCTAAATTGCCTGAGTCACTGGCAATGATAGAGTCATTCTGCAGGAAATTGGAAATCAATTCTTGTCATCACTGTACAGAACTCCTTTATCAAGAGCTCCAGCTCACCATGTAATGCAACCAAGAAGGACTTAAAGACTGATACGGCAACAGCAATAAGAGAAAGGGCCGTCTGCATGCGCGTGTGTGCGTATGTGTGTGTGTGCACGCACACATATCCAAAAACATATCAAAATCCTCCAGCTGGCTGAAGACCCCAGCATCAAAAGATAGAAACGCTGTATCCGAGGGGAGGCTACAGACCACATAAGCTCTACCTGGAGCCTGGGGCACACCCTTCCCCTGTGCTCAGTTAATGCAAAACACAAAATAGTAATAACAGCCCCCTCATCCCCGCCCCGTGCCTTCACATAGCATTGACAGCAGCCAGGAATTTTCAGGGGTGGTACCCCGGTTGATAGCACTTGCTTCGGGTCTGCTTCCGCTTTCTGATGGACGTGTCTTGCATTGTTTGAGCCTTTGTTTTGCATTTTGAGAAGCCACGAGGCCGTAAGTCATCCAAAAGATCTCAGTGCAGGTTCTGACTCCTTCACTCAAACATACTCACATAGAGTATTAGAAAAAAGATTGAATGTCCCCAAACTTCTGGTGTCTATATTTTTCCATCAATACTGAAAGCAACACATACCACGGAGTTATGACGAGGAAAGGAAATAAGGCCATGTATGGAGAAATGCTTTGACGGTTGACAACGATATACAATGATCGGTTACTAGTATTGATGTAGCCACTTACCCATTAGGCAAATGGGTAAACTGAGTCCCAAGGAAGTGAAATGACCTGCCTCAAACTATTCCATGCAAAAGAGAAGAGGGATTTATTTTAGGCGTATAGAACACTTATTCATCCATTATGCATCTTGATGTAAGAAGTCATTCCCCTCCTTCTTCTAAGGAAGCATTAGGGCAGAGCCCACAAAGTAGTGATAGGCAGCCTTAGTGCCCCCCCAGGACTTACTTCTGGTTTGCAAAAACCTCTGGAGACCCCCCAAGCACAACCCTTCTTAGGGATTCTAACGAGTTCCCCCAAGAGAATCATTCTAGAGAATTCTGGATATTATAGGCTCACCCCATCAGGTCCCCCCTCCTCCATGATCACACCTGTTTCAGTCAGCTTTTCCATCGCTGTGACCAAAATACCTGACAAGAACAACTTAGAGGAGGGAAGGTTTGTTTAGACTCAACGGTTTCAGAGGCTCAGCAGTTCGGCTGGTCCTAGAGCAGAAACATGGCAAGGCATGGCAGAGGAGAGCTGCTCTCTGCTCTTGGCAGCCAGAAGTAGAGAGAGTGACCCCGATTAGAACGGCAATCATTAAAAACACAAACAACAACAAATGCTGGTGAGGATGTGGAGAAGTAGGAACTCTAAAGTGGTTGCAAATTAGTGCAACCACTTTGGAAACAGTGTGGAGGATCATCAGAAGAATGGGAATGAACCTACCTTATGATCCAGCAATACCACTTCTAGGCATCTACCCAGAAGAACTGAAAACAAACTACCAGACTAATGCATGCATATCTATGTTTATAGCTGCACAATTCACAATTGCCAAACTATGGAACCAGCCAAGGTGTCCATCAACAGATGAATGGATCACAAAACTATGGGATATGTACACAATGGAATTTTACACAGCTGTAAAGAACAAAATTACATCATTTGCAGGGAAATAGAGGGAATTGGAGAACATTATGCTATGTGAGATTAGTCAGTCACAAAAAGTGAAAAGTCGGATGTTCTCCCTAATATGTGGAAGCTAGGGAGAATGGGACTTAGAAGGGACTCCAGACAAAGAAGGAGAAAACTTTAGTTGAGCAAAGAAGGTAGCCTAACCAAGGGAGATGGGAGGGGGGAAGAGGGAAATACACTAATGCACATGATGTATATATACAAACTTATCAGAGTCAATCACTATGCTGAGCACAAAAAGGAGGGAAGGAGGAGGGAATAGGGTGGGAATTGAGGGAGGGTTAAATGAGCAAAGTGTGCATGCATGCTTCTACTTCCCTGACACTTATCAAAATGTATGATTACAATGAATATAAAAAAAAGAAGTAGAGAGAGACAGGAGGTGGCCAGGAATGATAAAGTCCTCGAGGCCACGCCCCCAGTGGCCCACCTCCTTCGCCACGCCCTACCTCTGAACCTTGCTGCATTGCGAACACATCAACTTTTCTGGGGGCCACCCCATATCCGGACCATAAGTCCCTTCCAGGAGGGGTGCCCCATATCCTTGAGTGTCCAGGCCCTCTGCTGTGGATGAGGGCCACCAAGGGAAGTCCGAGTGATCTCAAACGAGGATAAGGACAATGGTAAGGAAGCGTCTCCATTCCTCACTGGACGTTAAGAGGTGTCAGTCTAGTGGAGAGCAGAAGCCAGGGCCAAAAAGTCACAAATATAGCAGAAGACCTTCTGACTGTAGGCTGTGGCCATGTGGTTCAGCATTGTGCCAGGGTCTCAGCAACATGGCAGCAGAAAAAGAGAAGAACTAAATCCATCAACTGTAGATAGACTGGCCCTGGGAGGATTAACCAGAGTTTGGGAGATGGATCCACGCCCCCAATTGTGCAAGGAACTAAAATAGGTTTCAGAAGTGGACAGAGAGCCAAGGAAACCTAGGGAAGGGGCAGGATGCTGCCGAGTGAGGCCGAGCCATAGGGGATGCTCAGAGTCAGGGCAACAACTTCACAATCCCAGACATCAGGCCAAAGCCCAGGGCCCAGGTACGCGAGAGAAGCCCAGGGGAGAGGGCTGGTGTGATAGGGTGTGACTCCACCTTTAGTGCTCACAGCTTCTTCTCCCTTCTGCCCCATCTCTGGGCAAGATGGTAAAATAATCCCAGGCTCTCCCTGCTTGGCAGAGGTGAGAAGTTCAAATCATACAAGCTACCACTCACATGTGCTGGGACTGTCACCCCGGACCCACCCCTGACCTGAATTGTAGACATAGGCCCTGGACGGGATTGTGGACATATGCCTAAGCTCCGACATCCAATTCTATGGTATTTAGACATGGGGACTTGGAAGACAATTACATTTAGATGATGGGATTACTGTCCTTATAAGAAGATACCAGAGAGATTGTCCTCTCTGCACCATACGGGGACACATGGTGATGGTGGTCACAGGACAGAAGAGAGCCCTCGCCAGAACCCAGCCTGCTGCACCCTGATCTAAGATGTCCAAGCTGGGTGTGGTGGTGCACGCTTGTAATCCCAGTACTTGGGAGGCTGAGACCAGAGGATCGCGACCAGCCTCAGCTACTTAGTGAGGACTCTGCAACTTAGTGAGACCCTGTTTCAAAATAAAGAATAAAAAAAATAGGGCCAGGGGTGTAGCCCAGAGGTAGAATGCCCCCGGTTCAATCCCTGGTACCACCAAAAAATAAAAATAAGATGCCCAGCCTCCAAACATCTGAGAAATCAATGTGTGTGACTGGGCATGGTGGCGCACGCTTGTAATCCCAGTACTTTGGGAGGCAGAGACCGGAGGATCCAGGTTCGCGGCCAGCCTCAGCTCTACTCTCAGGCTCTCTCTCTCTCTCTCTCTCTCTCTCTCTCTCTCTGTCCCTGTCTCTCTCTCTCTCTCTACCTAGTGAGGCCCTCCGCAACTTCGTGAGACCCGGTTTCAAAATAAAGTATTTAAAAAAAAAATAGGGCCGGGGGTGTAGGGCAGAGGTAGAACGCCCCTGCATTCAATCCCCGGTACCGCAAGAAAGAAAGAAAGAAAGAAAGAAAGAAAGAAAGAAAGAAAGAAAGAAAGAAAGAAAGAAAGAAAGAAAGAAGGAAGGAAGGAAGGAAGGAAGGAAGGAAGGAAGGAAGGAAGGAAGGAAGGAAGGAAAGAAGGAAGGAAAGAAAGAAAGAAAGAAATGTGTGTGGCTTAAAGTCCGCAGTCTATGGTATTCTGTCCTGGCTGGCTGAGCTGCCTAAGACACCACAACAGCCCCTGACCCAGGCTCCTTCCCCTGCCCCTCCAGGCTATTTTCAGAACAGCTGGAGGCCCCAGCCTGCTCCTTCCCAAAAGCCTCACTGTGCAAGGAATGGACACTTGCATACACTCTTAGTGCGCATGTGGACACTTCAGTCTCAAGTTCGGGGAGTAGGAGGGTCTGCCCCATCTTTACAAGGTGGCCACAGAGCTGGCGAGGTCTAGGAAGGATGCATGATTCCCGCAGTCAAATGAGTTGGTGGTTCTCATTGGACTGTCATGCAGTGGAGTCAGGAAGGACTGAATTGAGAAGCTACATGAGACCTTGAACCCTCGGGTGTTCCGGGACTGACTCAGGCAAGCACAGGGCAGAGCCCACGTGGAGGCACATGGGTTGCCACCTGGGGGGTATGAGGAGGCAGGGACTGATTCAACACGATGTGTTTTCAGAGAGGGAGACTGGCACTGCCCAGCCACACCCACCAGTAACCTTTGGAGTGGCGCTTTCAGGTCACAAGCTGAGCAGAACCTGGACTGTCATTTTTAACTATTCTCAGCCCTGTATTTCTTGCTTTCCTCTATTTTAGAGGCTGGAAGCTAAAACTATGCCATTTTTAGTCTTTTTTTCAATTAGAGATGATACCATGACCTTGTTTGGTCGAGGCGATTTAAACAGAAATTTACTAGGGAAATCAGCCCTCCAGGTTGAAAAGACAAAACCCAGAGGGGAGAAATCCCTTTGTCTCTTCCTCCTGCCTGGAATGCAGGTGCAACGCAGAAAAATGCCGCAGCCATGCTGTGACTCTGAGGATTGGAAGAGACATGTTAGAGATGATGTAGCAGAAAGATAAACGGGTATGAAGCAGCTGGGTGTGGATGCACACACCTGTAATCCCAATATTTGGGAAGCTAAGAAAGGAGGATTGCAGGTTCGAGGCCAGCCTCAGCAATTTAGCGAGACCCTGTTTCAAAATAAACATAAAAGGGCTGGGGGTGTCGCTCGGAGGTAGAATGCCCCTGGGTTCAGTTCCCCAGTGCCCACACACACACGCACTCACGCACACGTGCGGGCACACAATGTGAACCAGACCTGGATTGCTCTCCTATAAACTGCTAGCTATTTAGGGAAAATAAATTCTTGCTTGCTTAAGCTACTCTAGTTGATTTTCTCTTACTCACAGGCAAACATTGTCCTCCCTGGCACATCTGCAAAGCTAGAGGGAAAACCTCTCCATGGATGATCAAGAGTGTCGCCTTGAACCTCAGACAGACCTGAATCCGGGTCCCACCTCTGACTTCTTACAAACTGGGTGGACTGGGGAAAATTTATTCATCTTTCTTTAGTCGGGGACGGGGCTGGTACTGGGGATTGAACCCAGAGGCATTCTACCTCTGAGCTACACCCCCAGCCCTATTTATTTTTTATTTTGATACAGGGTCTCACTAAGTTGCTGAGGGCCTCACCAAGCTACTGAAGCTGGCCTCCAACCTGCAATCCTCCCATCTCAGCCTCCTAAGTGCTGGGATTACAAGCGTACACCCCTACCCATGGCTTTACTCCTCCTTCTAATCCTTCATTCCTTTATATAAAATGAATATGATAATAGCACCCACTTCAAAGAGTGCATAAACTCATTATAATTTCTTCTTTTTACTTTTCAACCATTTAAAAGACTTTCATGCTGCCGTGATACTCGTCTTTGGAGGTCAGGGGTCACATGGATGAGTCTCTGAAGACTGACTTAGAAAGATACTGGAGCCGTCAACTTCTGCCCCTTCCTTAACATTGAGAGCCAAGACAAGTCTTTAAAAGAGCTTTGAGCGGGCCCCAAGGGGAGTGTCAGGATCGAGCCCTGGTGTTCTCGGGGACAGCACACGGGGCTGATTTTCCATTGAGGAAGTAGAGAGGGCAATTTTAGGGGAAAAACATCAGAAGCATCGGCACCTTCTTCCCACGGCCCTCTCTCGATAAAATCTTTCCAGCGATGATTGAAGCTTTCTTTCCCTAATAAGCATCAGGCTTCAAATGTAAATCCCCTGATAACACAGGATACATGAACCCAAATTCTCTTTCAAGTTTACACGACTAGTACCAGAGTCTTTCTGGAAAACAGGATCTCAACGCAGCAGAGAAGATATGAGTGCAGAAACGCAGAAAGGCAGCCGAGAGCCCAGTGACATGCTTTGCAATGTTCACAGCGTTACCAGGAGTTGGTTGTTAATATTGGTCCAAGGATGAGCTCTGAAAAATGCATTCTGTCCCTGTAGCCTCTTCCAGACCTGAAACTCATTCATCTTCCCACCCAGAGATCACCAGCCAACTGGGAACCAAAATAACCACTGAACTCACGCAGGATGGGTAGCCTGTCACCTCCAAAACACAGGGCCACAGAAGGGCCTTCCTCCTTCCCCCTTGGGACCGTCACCATAAAGTTGGCCACTGGGATTGGAAAGATGGTTGGAGCCGGTCATGGTGGTGCACACTTGTAATCCCAGGACTTGGGAGGCTGAGACAGGAGGATCCGGATTCACAGCCAGCCTCAGCTACTTAGCGAGGCCCTCCGCAACTTAGTGAGACCCTGTTTCAAAATAAAAAATAGCCGGGCATGGTGGTGCACGCTTGTAATCCCAGTACTTTGGGAGGCGGAGACTGGAGGATCCAGGTTCGCGGCCAGCCTCAGCTCTCTCTCTCTCTCTCTCTCTCTCTCTCTACTCAGTGAGGCCCTCCGCAACTTCATGAGACCCAGTTTCAAAATAAAGTATAAAAAATGGGGCCGGGGGTGTAGCCCGGAGGTAGAATCCTTGGTTCAATCCCCAGTACTGGAAAAAAAAAAGATGGCTGGTACCCACCAAAACTCAGGTTGAAATTTAATTGCCAATGTAAGGGTACAGGAGGTGGTGGGACCTCTAAGAGGCATTGCGTTATGAGACTTCAGCTTCTTTAGCTTTCTCTTGCTCCCCCTCTTGCTATGGGACCCCTTTTTCACATGCAGCTGTCTACCTTCTGCTGTTCTACCACGCCTGGAGCAAGCAGCCCACGCCCCACATCAGAAGCTGAGCAGATGCTGGCCCTGTGCTCTTGGACCTCCAAAACACTGAGCTAAGTTAACTTTTTCCTGTATAAATTCCCAGTCTCGCTGGGCGTGGTGGCGCACGCTTGTAATCCCAGTACTTGGGAGGCAGAGATCGGAGGATCCAGGTTCGCGGCCAGCCTCAGCTACTTAGTGAGGCCCTCCACAACTTCGTGAGACCCGGTTTCAAAATAAAGTATAAAAAATAGGGCCAGGGGTGTAGCTCGGAGGTAAAACACCCCTGGGTTCCATCCCCGGTACCTCAAAAAAAATTCCCAGTCTCAAGTATTCTATTATAGCAATAGAAAATGGACTGAGGCTCTTGATTGCCAATGTGCAATGGCCTGCAGACCCTACGCCAAGGCTGCCCAGAGCTGGCTGTGTGATGAGGTCCACTAAGAACTCCAGATCCATGAGGCAGGAGGGGCCAGGGCAGAGAGTGCAACTGGGCACTCACAAACTTGCTGGTTAACCTCTGCAGACAGATGCACAGCTCTGAGCAGCAGAGGAGCCCTTCTTCTCCCTCGGGAGGGAATAAATACACAGGGAAAGCAGAAATCTTGTCTCTCAAGCAGGAACGTGGGTGGACACAGATTGCACCCCAACAAGAGTAAACATGATCTCACTTGATGTTCTCAACAGCCCCAAGAAACAGACCAGGTCATACATTATTCCGATCCACGGGTGATAACCTTGAGGCTCAGCAAGTTTAAATAACTTGGCCAAAGTCAACCCAGCTAGAAACTGCAGGCCCTAGCTCCTGGGATGTCCACTCTCCGCCTCACACATAATTGCCCTAAATAACTTCCACATGCCCAGTAAAAAGGCTTGCGAGGCCACCTTGCCCCGCGACGGCAAACGGGAGATTTCACATTTTTTTGCTTTTTAAAATGAGGAGATGTTTTCAATCGTTCCTGCCTCTGGGAGCCTTCTCCTCCAGATGAAAAAGAATCAGGTTGGTGAGCCTGCCCTCCAGATGGCCACAGCCAAATGCCTAACAGCTTTGGCTCTGTGTTTGATTGTAAAGCAAGGAAGAAAAACAAAGAAATGCTTCAGCTGCGAAGAGGGCTGCCCGGCCTCGGCACATTCTTTTGTGCTGAAATTCAAGATGTGTGCCATGCCTCCTTTCAGTCGTTCTCAGCCTGTTATTCTCCAGCATCTTTGAAGTTTCTCTGATGGCAAAAACATTTTCTTAAGTTATTGGCCTTTAAAAAGAGCAAACTGTGGGAGCCTTATGATCTTGAGTCTCACAGCTCATAAATACTTGTGCAGGAGCGGTAGCCAGACCCTCAAGGACTTTCCCCTGCGCCCCAGGAGGCTCAGGCGGAGCGCCAGGTGTGGCTGGTCCCTCTGTCAGGGGAGAAGGAAGTGGGCTGCCCGAGGGGCCTCCGGGCCTCTCCCAGAGACCAACAAGAAGGAGGCTGAGGACAAAGCCCTGTTCCCATGCGCGGCAAGGCCCAAATTCATAGGAAAATCCAGAGAGCACACAGAAAATTTCTTTCTAACACCTTTCCTCTCCCCCTTTTCTTGCCACAGTGTCTTGCACCTGATGGCACAATCTTTCTCAAAAGTCACTTCTGACCCAGAACTCCCTTCTCGGGAACCCTCCTGGGCTCTCGGTAGCTGCTGTATCAAATCAAAACTCCCTGATCTCTGGCCTCCTTTGGGTTTTGAACTCAGGGGCATTCTACCCCCAGCCCTTTTCTTTCTTTTTTTTTTTTTATTTTGAAACAGTCTTGCTAAGTTGCTGAGGGTCTCACTAAGTTGCTGAGGTTGGCCTCAAACCTGCCATCCTCCTGTCTCAGCCTCCCAAGTACTGGGATTACAGGTGCGCCTCCCTTCTGAACCCACCCACTAGGGCCACGCTGAGGGTCCCAACTAGCAGCTTCCCTGCCTTGGCCATGGGGTTTCCTTCTCCAGTCCCACCCATTGCCTGACGCTCCTCCCAGCCCGCCTTGTCCTGGGTCACTCAGGAGCTTCCTCCTCCACTGTGTTCATAAAAATGACATCTTTGGCTTGATAATCAGGCAGACCTGGGTGCAAATCCAGCCTCTGCTACATCGTGGTCACTGACACCTTTGGGATAAGTGGATGAAGAGAACTAAATCCAACAGGATGACGCATAGGTAGCTTCCTGCCTGGCACAGAGGAGACATCTCACTGTCCAGGTAAAGACGCCCAAGCTCTTCTACCCAGCAAGGTGCTGGAGCACTTAGCATTTACTAAAAGACTCTTCCTTTCCATGCAGATGCTGAAATGCATGCACTATACATATTTTAAAGAAACCCCTTCCCCGAGGAGGAGCCTGACCTGTCGTGTGTGTGTGTGTGTGTGTGTGTGTGTGTGTGTGTGTGCATGCACCTGGGATGGAACGCAGGCCTTACACGATAGCAAATGTTTGCACCCACCCCAACCTCTCTCACACCTCTTTCTTTCTTTCTTTCTGTCTGTCTTTCTTTCTTTCTTTCTTTCTTTCTTTCTTTCTTTCTTTTTTGTATGTGTATGTGGTACTGAAGTTTGAACCCAGGGGTGTCCTACCTCTGAGTTACACCCTCAGCCTTATTTTACTTTTTTTTTTTTTTTGCCATGCCGGGGATTGAACGCAGGGGCGTTCTACCTCCGCGCTACACCCCCGGCCCTATTTTTTTATACTTTATTTTGAAACCGGGTCTCACGAAGTTACAGAGGGCCTCACTAAGTAGAGAGGGAGAGAGAGACAGGGAGAGAGAGAGAGAGAGAGAGAGAGACAGGAAGAGAGAGAGAGAGAGAGAGAGAGCGCATGCGCGAGCTGAGGCTGGCCGCGAACCAGGATCCTCCCGTCTCCACCTCCCAAAGTACTGGGATTACAAGCGTGCGCCACCACACCCGGCCTTATTTTACTTTTTATTTTGAAACAGGGTCTCACTAAGTTGTTGAGGGCCACACTAAGTTGCTAAAGCTGTCCTCGAACCCATGATCCTCCTGCCTCAGCCTCCCAAGTACTGGGATTACAGGCGTGTGCCCCCACGCCCGGCTCCCTGCCTTTCTCTCTAATGGGTCTTGCCCCTTGGAGACCTTGCTCTGCTTTCCTGCCAATCCTTCCTGGCCAAGTCTTCACACCCACGGATGCTAATCGTCCTTGTCCAGAATCAGGGCAGTGTGGCAACAAGACACATGAGACCGGGGCCGAGCTCATCAGAGGAAGGAAACCTCAGCTCAGAGGTGGGTCCTCACGGTGGAGCGGCCAGAGAGCTGGGATCCAGAGATCATCATGAAGTCTGGCTTGTCCCCAGTGGGGCCAGTCCATCTGGCAGGCTGGTAGGACCCAGGGATAATCCCTTCTTGGGAAAACAAACACAAATGAATGGAGTGCCAAATTCTGGGTCTTCCAAATCCAAGCAGCCACTTCCTACTTCCGAATAGCACAGAGATATATTGAACCAACCAGATATTACCCAGGTTCCTTGAAACACGAAGGGCAAGTTCCTTGAATGGCCCTCCCCCATCATAACGCATGGTGGGAAGTGGTCTCACCTGCTAGAAAGACACAGGGGAGAGGGGGGAGGGCTGCAAGGTAAGAGAGAGTGCCTCTAAGATCACCTGGAGGAGAAGCCAGGTGGTTAAGACACCCTCTGCCACACTAGCAGTCCCTGTGGCCAGCTCATGGGGGATGGTGAGCTCCACCGCCAGGGGGTGAAGCTGGTGTCCGCAGCCAAAGGATGCACCAGGCAGTTGGGCGACTTGTCTGAGTCGGCCTGGGCTTCCAGAACAGCCTGGGTAATGTAAATTACAAGACTGAGTGACTTAAACAATAGACATTTATTTATCACCCATCTGGAGGCCCAGAAGTTCAAGACGATCTTGGGTGCCGGCATGGTCGGGTTCAGGTAAGGGCTTTCTTCCTGGCTCACAGACAGCCATCTTCCTGCTGTGTCCTCACATGGTCGAGAAAAGGGGCTCTGGTCTCTTCCTCTTCTTATGTGGACCCTAATCACATCATGGGAGCCCCACTCTGGTGATTTCATCTCAACCTAATCACCTCCCAAAGGCCCCCGTCTCCAAATACCATCTCCTTGGATGTTAGGAATTCAACATTTGAATATTGGGGAGACATAGTCAACCCATAACAAGACTGAAATAGGAAGCTGACGCTCAAGAAACAGTCCAGAATTGACACAGTGCATAGAACGGCCTGATTTCTGGCTACTCCATTTGCAGGGCCTTTAAATTAGCCAGACCAATTTAGCAGATCGTAGTAGCTGTAGGGGTTTTTGGCTATGCTTTCTTCTGATAATAAAATATATCATACTTTTTTTTTTTGCGGTACCAGGGATTGAACGCAGGGGCGTTCTACCTCCACGCTATGCCCCCGGCCCTATTTTTTTTATACTTTATTTGGAGACCATGTCTCACGAAGTTGCGGAGGGCCTCACTAAGTAGAGAGAGAGAGAGAGAGAGAGAGAGAGAGAGAGACAGGGAGAGAGAGAGAGAGAGAGAAAGAGAGAGAGAGAGAGCGTGCGCAAGCTGAGGCTGGCCGCGAACCCGGATCCTCTGGTCTCCACCTCCCAAAGTACTGGGATTACAAGCGTGTGCCACCACGCCCGGCTATATATCATACTTTTAAAGAAGCATCCAAATGAGGTAGATTCCCATTCCATCTTCAGGGGTAGCTATGACACAAGTCTGTATAATTAGATTACTCCCGCCCCCTTGCTATAGTGATTGGATAGCAGAGGGTTGCATGAACCAGGTTGAACCAATAAGAGTCATCCCTGAGACTTTGGCTGGAGTTCTAGCTGGGATGCTCTCCTCTCTTTGAGATTCCCCAGCTCTAAAGACAATGCAGCTCAATAGCTGATGGAGACCGTCCTTGCCAACGCATGGGAGAGTCTGTCTGAGAATGAAGTCCACCCAGAAAGCGAAAAAGAAATTGCTGGTGGTAGTCAGTGAAACCCTGGATCCAGCCATACCTGGAGACCATATTCATCTCCCATATTCATCTTCCCTGTGGCATGTGCCTTTTTTTTCTCTTTTAATTCAGGTTTCCATTACTTATAACCAAAATCCTTCTTATATCACCTCCCTGGGTTCATTGTCTCAGGGACAGGGTGAATTTTTGTCTGCAGGTGTCTCACCTTTGCTCCTAGATGCGGGGCAGCACTGAGGAGGGCAGGGTGGGCATACCAAAGACAGGGTGGGCAAACCTGGGCCCCAAAATGCAGGACCAGAGAGCTCACAGCACCTCAGCACCTCCCAGGTTACGCCCTGTTGGCACAATGAAAAATACCCAGAATATGGTGCCAGACAGACTGTATTCAGATCTCCATCCTTCCATTTACCAGCTGGGTGACCCGGGCTAGTTATTTAATCACTCTAAGCCCTCGCTTTCCCACCTAAAAAAAAATGATAATAATAACATCTACCTCCTAGGCTTTTTGTGAAGCTTTAATGAGATCGGGAATAGAAAGGACTTGATCCTATGTCTGGCACACGGCAGGCGTTTGATAAATGGCAGCAATTTTATGTCACCATGGTCTATCTGTCCTCATGCGCTCAGCTCAGGGAATGGGAATGGCATGGATTATTGAAATATGCACATCAGGCCCTCAAAATAGCATTTCTACCAGTGGGTTTGATCTTCTCCCATGAATTTCTTTTTCTTTTTTAACCAAAGTGGCTAAATATTTATCAGTTGAGTCACCCCCAGAGATAGAAAAGGAAGAGAAAAATCATAGGGCTGTAGGCTCTGGGTGATGAGGAAGGACTAGTCCCAGGATGGCCTCCAGAAGTGCCTCTTCTTTGGGGGTGAAGAACTGGGCATCCAGGGCCCTGTCTTATCCCTGAAGAGGGTCCTTCCTCTCTGCTTGTGACACCTGCACAGTCTGTCTCAGCTCCTGTCCTCCCCAGCCCTTGCCCAGAGGCGGTATGGAGCCGAGGCCCCTCACTGTGCTAGGCTTTGGACACCTAGGTTCTAAAGCAAGGGGTGCGTGGCACCTTTCACAGTTGACTGCACTTGGCTGGGCCTCAGTTTCCCATCTGTAAATTAGGAATGCAAACTGGGTGGTCCCTAAGGACCTTTCCAAATAGAAGTCTTTGTGTCTGTGAGTTTGTAGAGTCCAGACTTAATTACTTAATGCTCCTTCTAGTTGGTTTCAAAATAGTGCTCCATCCTGGGCCCCCCACAAAGTCTTTCTTGCTGGACTCCAGCTCATATCCTGTTGCTAGAGGCCAGTTCCAATCAAATTATCATTTGAGCCAGGAGTGGTGGCGCACCCTTGTAATCCCAGTACTTGGGAGGCTGAGACCAGAGGATCCAGGTTCGTGGCCAGCCTCAGCTACTTAGTGAGGCCCTCCACCACTTAGTGAGACCCTGTTTCAAAATAAACAATAAAAAATAGGGCTGGGGTGTACCTCAAAGGTAGAATGCCTCTGGGTTCAACCCCTAGTACTGCAAAAAAAAAAATTGTCATTTGATCCTACAACAGCAGGATTCAGAGGTTGCTAAGGTTGAGTAGGGTTTGCCCCTCCAAAACTCAGCCTGAAATTTGATTGCTTTTGCGGTGGTGTTGGGAGGTGGGGCCTAGTGGAAGCTGTTTGGACTTGGAGACATTGTCTTGGAATGGGGTGGCTATGGAGAGAGTTAAGTCCCCTTTTCTCTCTTCTGCACACATCCACTTGCCCGTCTTCTTTCTGCCATGGCTTGAAGCAGCACAAACCCTCAGCAGAAGCTGGTACTGTGCCCTTGGGCTTTCTCTCCTCCAAAACCATGAACCAAAATCAACTTCTTTCCTTTGCAAATTAACCAGCCTCCGGTATTCTGTTATCACAACAGAAAATAGATTAAGACAGGAGTGTTTAGAGATGGGGGTAATTCCCAGATGACATGACTCTCCAAACGTGACCCCCATTCCCACAGCACCAGCATCCCCAGGGAACTCATTAGAGATGCAAATCCTCAGGCCCCAATATTCTGAGGCACACTAATGTTTGAGGAACACTGGTGTGGTCTAGAGCTGTACTATTCAATGAGGCTAGTGTGTGGCTATTTAAATTAATTAAAATTAAATAAAATTTGCCACACTAGCTTCATACCAAGTGTTCAGCAGCTACATGTGGTCAGTGGCTACCGTATTGAATGGTGCAAAAACAGTATTTTCATCACTGGGGAAAGTTCCATTGGGTAGCACTGGCCTAGACAAGGCTGGCATCTCAGAGTCTGGTCCATAAACCAGCAACATTGGCCACACCGGGAACTTGCTGGGAATGCAGCATCTCTCGCCCTCCGCCAGAGCTGCTGCATCAGAACCTGCCAGTTAACAAGATCCACCAGGTGACTGAGATCCACCTTAAAGCCTGAGGGGCACAGGGTGGAACCATCCAGAACAGAGCTGGGCTGGCTACCCTAATGCTGCTAACGCAGTATACAACACCATAGCATGTGCCACAATGTTTTCAAAGCCCACCAGTGTTAAGACACAACCTCACAGCCTCCATGAGGCCCAGCATTACAACGGCCACACAGCCAAACAACACAGGGCTTCCAAACAGCTCAGTGTCAATAATCGACAGAAGTCGCCGGCGTTACAGCCTCCATAAATGACAACCGCGCTCTATTACTGTACAAACAGGTCGTGGCTGCCTGGAGGCGCCATCGCCATCAACCATCACGGTTGCCAGAGTTACACAGCCTCTTCTCAGCTAACCCACATTGGGGTTCCCCAATGGACTTGGGAAAAGGGATTTCTCCAGGAATCTAGAACTCAGGACTTTTTTTTTAGGGGTAGTGGGAGTTGAACCCAGAAGCATTTTACCTCTGAGCTATACCCCAACCCTTTTTTTCTTTCTTTTTTCTTTAATGTTTTGTCTTGAAACGGGATCTTGCTAGGTTGTTGAAAGTCTCACTAAGTTGCTGAGGCTGTCCTCAAACTTGCAATCCTCCTGTCTCAGCTTCCTACGTACTGGGATTACAGGCATGTGCCACCATGCCCAACTTATATTTTTTATTTTGAAACAGGGTCTTACTAAGTTGCTGAGGGCCTAAGTTGCCAAGGCTGGCCTCGAACCTGTGACCCTCCTGTCTCAGCCTCCCAAGTACTGGAATTACGGGCACACACCACCACACCCAGCTCCCCCAGGACTTCTTGCCAACCACAAAACTCTCAATGGCTGTGAGGTTTGCCAAGTCTCCCTGTGGTAGCTGATTCCCAACAGTGCTGAAATGGATGCTCAGAATCATGATTCTCTTATTGCCCTTAAAAGTCTCCTTGTTGACAGCCCCCAAAACCAGATTGAGACTTTGCTGTTAATCTCCGAGAAGGGTCCCTGCCAACTTGTTAGCCAGCCCCTCTGAGAGGCTGTGACCCTCCCAATGTGAAGCGTGGGTCATCCAGACTCAACTCTGACTGGAACATCCACTGACGGGACCATCTGAAGGTCACCAAGTCATAAAGTGATGAGCTGGTCTCCAAGAGGCTCTCGATGGGGCTGTTAATGGCCAAGACGAATGGATTGCAATGTCTGTTACAAGGCAACTCATAAAATAGAGGCAATGTGGTGGTGTGTTCGGTTTTCCCTGGTTTCTCTGCTTCTGGGCCTCTGGGCTGCACCCTCAAATCCAGTCCATGGTGAAGGTGACGGCATCAGTTAACTTCTGCATTTCTGGTGTGATAAGACCCTGAGTCCATGAGCTGGCTGCTGGCCAGTTTTCAGGGCTAGGCAGCTTGCAGAGGGTCTGGACACTGGCTGATGCCCGAGAGGCCATTCGACTCAGTTGCCCTGGACCAGAGACTCCAAACTATAAACTCTACTGTCATTAGCTAATCTCCATCTGGACCCCCACCCTATATTCCTTTTCTGCTGATGTGTGAACAAAACCAAAGATGTGCCCAGCACCCAGTAAACCCAAACAGAATTGGATCTTTTCTTCAGGTCCAGTCTGATAATTAAAGCCAACATCAGGAAAGCATGGTTTTCTGAACAGCATGCCAACCTGGAAGTCAAGAGAGTAGGTCTAGCAGGGTATGGTGGCACATGCCTGTAATCCGAGGACTTGGGAGGCAGAGACGGGAGGATTGCAGGTTCAAGGCCAGCCTCAGCAATTTACCAAGGCCCTCAGCAACTTACTGAGACACTGTTTCAAAATGAAAAATAAAACAGGGCTGGGGATGTAACTCAGAGGTAAAATGCCCCTGGGTTCAATCCTCAGTACCACAAAAAAAAAAAAAAGAGAGAGAGAGAGAGGTTGGGAAGGGGGATCCAAGGGCCAGCTCAACTGCTTGTTAGGCCTCCGTTTTCCTCCCTAAAACAGGGAGGGAGATAATAAAGTGTTGCAGTAACTATGGCTGTCTATGAATTGGCCCCAAACTTGGTGGCTAAAACACCCATGTGTTACACTCTCAGACTGTGTGGGTCAGGGATTAAGATATGTCAGGATGGCTTATCTCTGTGATGTCTGAAGCCTTAACTGAAAGATTCAAACAGCTGCGTCTGGAACAGCTGGGGCTTCTCCAACAACTCTGTCTTTAAGTGGTGTCTTCTTGTGACCTCTTCTGTCTGGAGCTTTGGGGCTCCCATGACACGTGTCCTGAGAAAAAGAGAGGAGGAGGAGGAGGAGCATCTTACTGCCTTGGGTGACCCAGCCTCAGAAGTCACACTGCATCACTTTTGAGCATTCTACTGACTAAGCCATAAAAAGTTCATTCTACTTCAAGAGGAAAGGACACAGACCCCACCTTTCATGGAGGGCCGTCAATGTCACGTCCTGAGAAGAGCGTGAACCAAGGCATGTATTAGTGCACCATCTTTAAATAACACTGCCTACCCCAAAGATATCTTCCTCAAAGAGCCTGTGCACACATTAAGTGTCACCATGGCTGTAAAAGTGCTTGGGTAATGTAAATCGAGACCCTCAAATACCCCTGTCTAGTTGGGAAAAGGGACATGGACCTAAATTCTTCTAATTCAAGGGGGTGTGTGATAGAGATGAGTTGCTAGAGAGAGAGGGACAAATAAGGATCCAAGGGAATTAGGAGGGAGTAGAAATGAACAAATACACAGACAAGGAGACACAAGCAAAAGCCCTTTGCAAACGGTCGAGGGCTAATATTTCAATGACAGCCATAATGTTGGTTGTAATCTAGACCGAAGTATAGGAAGACACTTGAATTTCCTTTTTTTTTTTAATTGTTTTTTCTCCTGGGGGGGGGACAATCACTCCCCCAAATCCAAGAATCATTTATCCATTCAATCAGTCATGTATTTACCCAAAAACTATTCCCAGGGGGTCCAGCAAGAGCCAGGCAAAACCAAAAGATGAACAAGTGCTCACCTCTGCCCTCGTGAGGAGACAAATTCATACTTTTGTGTGTGTGCGGCACTGGGGATTGAACCCAGGGGCATTCTATCTCTGAGCTACACCCCCAGCCCTATTTTTTATTTTTATTTTGAAACAGGGTATCGCTAGGTTGATGAGAGTCTCACTGCTTGCTGAGGCTGTCCTCAAACCTGCAATCCTCCTCTCTCAGCCTCCCAAGTACTGGGGATTACAGGCATGTGCCACCACACCCGGCAAATTCACACTTTAAATAACTGGCTGAAGTCCATACAGAAAGAGAAAGGGGGCAAATCTTACACACACACACACACACACACACACACACACACACACACCACTGCTCCCCACTGCACCCTGCACGTGTGTGTGTGTGTGTGTGTGTGTGTGTGTGTGTGTGTATGTGTGTGTGTGAATCCATCTCTGGAAAACCACCTCCACCATCTGGGATTGCTGGTCTGCTCAGGAAGCCCCAGCAAGCAGAGCCCTGGGCCTCCCCCAGCAAGGACACTGCTATGGGAGCTGATGGCCCCATAGATCCCTTTTCTCCTTTTTGGCTCCTCACCGGCCCTTGCCCTTCCTCCACAGTCAAGCTTTGCGCATCTGCCTGGGCCCCAGCTTCCCGGCTACTCAGGAGTTAACATTTTCCACTGCTCCCTGCAGGGCTTGAAGTGCAGCTGTTAATGCCATTTGGAAGTTGCTTTCTGGAATAGCTCAGCTTTCTCTTGGAAAAGACCACAGTGCCATCCTCTGGTGAAAGTCTGGTATTGCGCTTATTGCAAGCTTTGCTTTGTGGCTGCGTGATGGTTTCTAAATGCATCCCAAGGGCTCCTTCCCTGTGGCCTCACTTCCCTCAGGCAGCTGGGAATCCTGCTGGTTGGTCCTGATTCCCACGTGGGAATTCTGGGTACCGAAAGCAAGCCACTGGGAAAAAGAGGAAAGAACTCTTGGGCCCCAGGACATGACAATTAAACTCTGTGGCCTCCCCTTGGGTCCGGAGGAGCTGGCCCTGCAGTAAGAAAGTGGGGTGCATGGGCTGGATCCTCTCTCCCCAGGCTCTCTTCCAGGGCAGTGAGGCTTGGAGGGGAAGAAGGTAGGTGGCCAGGCTCCAGATTGGAAAGCAACAGTCTGCATTCAAGCCTTCTGCCCAACAAAAGGAGAATAAAGTGGGCAGATGTTTACGTGTCTATGTAATACATGTTTGTGCCTGGTATTTTCTCAATAAGTAGTTTTTTCTTTTTTTGCAGTACTGGTGATTGAACCCAGGGGCATTCTACCTCCAAGCTACACCCCCAGCCTTATTTTTCATTCTTTATTTTGAAACAGGGTCTCACTAAGTGCAGAGGGCCTCACTAAGTAGCTGAGGCTGGCCACGAACCTGGATCCTCCTATCTCAGCCTCCCAAGTACTGGGATTACAAGAGCGCGCCACCATGCCCGGCAATAAGTAGATCTTATTGAGTTAGAATATGAAGAGTCATGAGTCTCTAGATTCATCTATTTGTTTTTTCTAGATTTGTTCATTTTTCCTTCAATACACACACACACACACACACACACACACACACACACACACACATTTAGTACTGAAGATTGAACCCAGGGGCATTCTACTTCCAAGCTACAACCCAGCCCTATTTTATTTTCCTATTTTGAAACAGGGTTTCACTGAGTTGCTGAGGGCCTGTCTAAGTTGCTGAAGCTGACCTCTAACCTGCCATCCTCCTGTCTCAGCCTCCCAAGTACTGGAATTACAGGTGTGCACTACCACGCCCGGCTAACATGTATGTTTTAATGCCAAGTAGTAATCTCATTGCTAAGAATACAAAATACACACCAGGCGTGGTGGCGCACGCTTGTAATCCCAGTACTTTGGGAGGCGGAGACCGGAGGATCCGGGTTCGCGGCCAGCCTCAGCTCTCTCTCTCTCTGCCTCTCTCTATCTCTCTCTGTCTCTCTCTCTGTCTCTCTCTCTCTCTCTCTCTCTCTCTCTCTCTCTCTACTTAGTGAGGCCCTCCGCAACTTCGTGAGACCCGGTTTCAAAATAAAGTATAAAAAATAGGGCCAGGGGTGTAGCACGGAGGTAGAACGCCCCTGGGTTCAATCCCCGGTACCACAAAAAAAAAAAAGAATACAAAATACACAAAAATTCCTGCCTTCATGGAGTTTGCTTTCTAGTAAGAGACAGACAATAAGTAAAATATATAAATAAATGATATAGTATGTCAGAAGATGCTAAAGAAAAGAACTAAAGCAATAAAAGGCTGTAAGGGGTGATGGAGGCCGCGCCATTGTAAATATTCAGGGGAGGCCCCAAGATGATGGCATATAAACCATGGCTTCTGGAGGGAGGGAATTCCAGGCAGAGGGAACAGCAGGTGCCAAGGCCCTGAGATGGAGCACGCCTGCCGTGTTTGAGAAACACCAAGTAGCCAATATGGCGGTGCTAAAAAAAAACTTTAGACAAATCAAGTTTAGCAAAGTTTACTTAAGCAAAGAAATGATTCATGAATCAAGCAACAGTACAGACCAAAAACAGTTCAAAATGCTCCACCCCACTACACCCAAAGGCTTTATTTTTTTTTTTTTAAGAAAGACAGACTTCCACATGCAGCGCCTCGTTTGGATGTGTCTGGAGTCTTGGAAGCTTGACTACCCTACATTCTCCTACAAATGGACCTTGAGAGCTTGTTTGGAGGTTCTAGCAGGGGGGCGCAGCTACTCGTATACCCTTGACCGAAGACCGGTCCTCCTCTATTCGGGGAAGGTCGTCCTCTTTGACCCAGAGCGCAGCTTTGGGAGGGACGCACATGAAGCGGTGAGGAAGGAAGGGGACACCCACCTAGCCAGCCAGATCAGCTGAATCAACCCTGGCGATCAATGGGGTGACAGATGTCGCAGCCAGATCACCCTCACATCCCCAGAGGCTTTATTTATAGGCAGCAAAAGGAGAAGTGACATGCAGAAGCAATTTGATTGGCTGCAGTCCACGTTTGCCTTATATGGTCATGTGTTGACACCTGTCAGCCTCTGATTGGCCAGAGGTTCAGCTGCTGTGATTGGCTGAGACTTAGCTCTGTGCTACTGGAACAGCTTTAAAGTCCATTTACACATCAGGCTCACTATGTACTGAGAAACTAGGCCAGACTTAAAGTATGTATGGTGGCAGATTTAGGCCAAACTTAATTCAATTTAACAGCAGGAAGAGAGCGCATGAGGAGAAAAGCAGACAAAGAAGATGCAGAGAAGCCAGGCAACGCCTGTAATCCCAGTACTTGGGAGGCTGAGACAGGAGGATCACAGGTTCAAGGACAGCTTCAGCAACTTTCCAAATTTAAAAAAAAATAGGGCCAGGGCTATAGCTCAGGAGGAGGGTGCCACTGGGTTCAATCCCCAGTACCACGAAAGAGGAAGAGGAGGAGAAATGATGGGTTCAAGTTCTGGAATTTGAAGGCCACTGCACAGACTGATTTTCACCCTGGTGAAAGGGGAATCCTGCAAGGTTCCGTGGACATAGCATGACTTATGTGTTAATTTCTGAGCATAGTGTGCTGCATGGTGAGGATAAAAAGAAGGGAGCAATGGTAGAAACAATGATATGGTTGAGGCTATTGAAACTATTCTAGCAAAAGAAAAGTATAGAGTGGGCCAGAGTGGCAGCAGTGGAGGCGAAGAAAAGCGGCAGGATTCGGGACCTGTGGTGAGGATGGGGCTGAGCATCTCTATCGCGAGGGTCAGGTGTGGTCTGCAACCTACAACCGCTGAGAAGGACTGCCGGGTTTAAAGACTGAACAACTGCAAGACTCGAGTTACAGGAGGGCGGCTGCAGGAGGAGCAGGTGGAGGGAGGAAAATAAAGAGCTCAGCGCTGAAGTGTTAAAATCTACAAGAGTTCACAATAACCTATTATTTATTTCATAAAGATCTCGAAGAAACCAGGCATTGTGGCACATGCCAATAATCCCAGTACTTAGGAGGCTGAGACAGGAGGATCTCAGGTTCAAGGACAGCATCAGCAAGTAGCAAGACTCTCCGCAACCAAGGGAGACCCTGTTTCAAAATAAACAAAAAATAAATAAATAAGCTGGCTATGGTAATAAATAATAAATTAATAAATAAGGCGGCACAAGCCTGTAATCCCAGTATTTGGGCGGCTGAGACAGGAGGATCAGAGTTTCGAGGCCTGGTTAGCAACTTAGTGAAGTCCATCAGCAACTGAGTGAGACCCTGTCTCAAAATAAAAAATAAGCCAGGCGTGGTGGCACATGCTTGTAATCCCAGTACTTGGGAGGCTGAGACCAGAGGATTTGGGTTCGCGGCCAGCCTCAGCTACTTAACGAGGCCCTCTGCAACTTAGTGAGACCCTGTTTCAAAATAAAGAATAAAAATAAGGTCTGGGGGTGTGGCCCGGAGGTAGAATGCCCCTGGGTTCAATCCCTGGTACTACCAAAAAGTAAAAATAAAATAGGGCTGCAGGTGTAGCTCAGGGGTAGAGTGCCTCTGGGTTCAATCTCCAATACATAAATAATAAATAAATAAATACATAGGGCTGGGGGTGTAACTTGAAGGTAGAATGTCCCTGGGTTCAATCCCTGGTACAAAAAATAAATAAAAATTCTAGAAGAACGGAGCTCGAAGGCTCCAGGCATAGAGAAATGACCAGAGAGATGCTAATTCCCCTGATATGACCAGTGTGTGTCATATGTGTTGAGATACCACACTGTACCCCATCAAGCAGTACAAGTCTTGCATGTTAATCAAAGAAAAGAAAATAATTCCTCCACCTATTCTCTGTGAATCTGAGAGCACACTGTTTGCATGTTTGTTGGTTTCTATCAGTCTCCTCTCCAGACTGCCACTAATAAATCAAATCACTTAATGCTGTTCTTACTAAATGGAAAGATCAGAGCGCAATTCGAACGCTGCGGTGTTGGACATTTGTTTGATGGAGTAACATTTTCCGCAACAAGATACATTTCTGTTTCCTGGAGTTATTATTAAAAACAGAAATTGAGCTGTATATTGATGGAATCCAGCCACAGCATATACATTTTGTGGATTCTAAAGACAAAAGAGACAATGGAAACTCTCAAAGGCAGCCTGAGCGGTGCACAGCAGGCTGCTGCTGAAAGTCTCACCTCGTCTGGAGCAGCGCTTGCTTCTCGGGGTGGACCCTGACCAGCCCCAGCAGCATCTCCTGGGAACCTGGGGAAGGGAACCTGGGGGGAGGGAACATTCTGGAGCCCTACCCTGCACCAACCAACTCAAACACAATGGGGGTGGGGGAGTCTGTGTTTTAACAAGATTCTGTGATTCTGATGGACACTCAGGTTTGAAAACCAAAGACTTCTAAATATTAGAACTCTTTAAAAAGTAGCAAAAAATTACTGCTTATGGTAGGCACATCAAATAGAGTTTAAAAAAAAAAGTTGCATTCCCTGAAAAGAGGCAATGCTCCCAAGCTATGGTACCTGATAGCAGGAAAATCTTAACAATACTGTGGTTGGGTAAGATCATTCATTTAAAAACATCAATGAAGTTCCTGGCCTGTGCTAGGAAGTGGGGATTTGGAGCAGGAAGAGATGGCCACTGTCTAGGGAACTAGAAAGTCCTAAGGATAATTACATGTCATAGATGTTAATTCAGAGACATGGGCCACATGTGGGGTGGGCACAAGAGAGGCCCCACTCTGGCTGGGGCAATAAATCATGTATCCCAGAATACCCACCAGATGGTCAGCTGGTTCCAAAATCTGCCAGCTGAGCCTCTCTCTGTAAGCACTTGCTCATGTGTTCTCTCTCTCTCTCTCTCTCTCTCTCTCTCTCTCTCTCTCTGTCTCTGTTTTTCTAGCTGTAAAATGAGCATAGTGATAATCCTTGACTTAAAGGATCATTATAAGGTTTAAGAGTTAATATAGAGTAGATAGTGCCTACAAATAAACATTACACATATTTTAGCTATTATCATCATAATCATCACCATAACCATCACCATTAGCAGCAGCAGCAGCATCACCATCACTATCATCATCAGCATCTCCATCACCATCACCACCATCACCAGCATCTTCATCATTATTACCATCTCCATCCTCATCACCATCATCACCAACACCATCACCACCATCATTACTCTCACCATCACCATCATCACCATCATCAGCATCTCCATCATTATTACCATCACCATCACCATCATCACCATCCTCACCAACACCATCACCACCATCATTATGATCACCATCACCATCATCACCATCCTCATCACCATCCTCACCAACACCATCACCACCATCATTATGATCACCATCACCATTATCACCATCCTCATCACCATCCTCACCAACACCATCACCACCATCATTACTCTCACCGTCACCATCATCACCATCATCAGCATCTCCATCATTATTACCATCACCATCACCATCATCACCATCCTCACCAACACCATCACCACCATCATTACTCTCATCGTCACCATCATCACCATCATCAGCATCTCCATCATCACCATCACCATCATCAGCATCTCCATCATTATTACCATCACCATCACCATCATCACCATCCTCACCAACACCATCACCACCATCATTATGATCACCATCACCATCATCACCATCCTCATCACCATCCTCACCAACACCATCACCACCATCATTATGATGACCATCACCATCATCACCATCCTCATCACCATCCTCACCAACACCATCACCACCATCATTATGATCACCATCACCATCATCACCATCCTCATCACCATCCTCACCAACACCATCACCACCAT
>PVJS01006619.1:0-59136 GCA_004027185.1 Glis glis
TGTAGCTCGGAGGTAAAATGCCCCTGGGTTCAATCCCCAGTTCCGCAAAAAAAAAAAAAAGTGAAGGGTCAGCTAGGTGTGGTGGCACATGCCTGTAATCCCAGTACATGGAAGGCTGAGACAGCAGGATCGCAGGTTTGAGGACAGCCTCAGCAAGTAGTGAGACTCTCATCAACCTAGAAGACCCTCTTTCAAAATAATAAGAAGAAAATAGGGCTGGGGGTATAGCTCTGAGGTAGAATGCCCCTGGGTTCAATCCCCACTACCACAAAAAATAAAAAATAAAAATGAAGGGCCGTATGTTTTCTCTCATATGCGGAAGCTAGGGAGCAATTGGGATGTAAGAGGGACTTTAAATAATGGAAGAGAAACTACAGTGGAGCGAGGGAGGTGGTTTTGGGGAAGCGGGGGAGAGAGAAAATTAATGAAGGAAACACTTCCATTGACATTATGTATATATATGAGAATACCAATGTCAATCTCAATATCCTGTAAGGGGAAGGGGGGAAGCTGGAGGAAAGCCCATCCATTGCTGCGTGCATGTATGTCACTATCACTATGAACTACACTATGATGTGAGACTATAATGCACCAATGAAAGTACAAAAATAACAAAGCTTTTTCCCCATTATTTAAAAAAATTCTTCCACTTCCAACCCAGAGAAGTGACTTAATAAGAATCCTATGCTTACAGAAAACCATGCCAGAGAGCTTCATACAGTTGACCGCTAAACTGTATCTTGAAATTTGCTGTTTTCCCCCAGGCCAAATGGCATTACCCCTGATGTTCATAGTCCTCTAAAGCTCATTTTGTTCATTTCGCAGGTCTCCCGTTATGGCCGGAGGTCTCTTTGCTGTGGATCGAAAGTGGTTTTGGGAATTGGGTGGATATGATCCAGGTTTAGAAATCTGGGGAGGAGAACAATATGAAATCTCTTTTAAGGTAAGCCACCAATCGTCTCGTCGCACTATGTCTACATAATTTTGACAGTTATATAGAATATCTTTACTCTGCTTCGTGACTCATGTTGTGAGATAAATACTAGACAGGTCACTTTCTCAAGTGGGCTTTTGGATGAGAGACACTCCTTCCTTCTGAAGTTCAGTGAGATGTAGTGACAGCATACACAAAAAAAGAAATAATTCAAACTCCCACTTGCAGGTGGGTAACTTAGTGTGCCAACATCAGACCTACTGCTCCCCCAGCAGGTGCGTTCCTTCTAAGGTACTTAGTGCTTCTAGATAAAAAATCAAGCTGCATCAAGAAGAAAACATCAAGTTACTAGAGCTTTTGTCCTTTGTATTGGAACAAAAATAATTGCTTGGGTTTATATCATTACCACTTATTCCAGAATTCCAATATGAAAAAAGTAAACTAAAAAATATAAATGACAAATTGAAACTCTTCTTTATATAATCCCCAAATGAGCAAGTTTTTTGTTTTGTTTTGTTTTGTTTTGCGGTACTGGGGATTGAACCCAGGGGCATTCTACCTCAGAGCTACACCCCCAGTCCTATTTTTTATTCTTTATTTTGAAACAGGGTCTCACTAAGTTGCGGAGGGCCTCACTAAGTAGCTGAGGCTGGCTGTGAACCTGCGATCCTCCCGTCTCAGCCTCCCAAGTACTGGGATTACAAACGTGCACCACCACGCCTGGCTATGAGCGAGTTTTTTACTTATTTTTATCTGGAATTGCCCAGATCTCTACTTGCATTAACCATCCATGCTCAGTAAAATTATGTACTTTGTTGCATACATATATACAAACACTACATACACATACACACACACACACACACACTCACACATATATATGATAGAGTATCAAAATTCCAGGGTTTCTGGATGAAAAAATTACAACATCTGAAGGACAGTAAAATAAAGCAAAACAAACAGTAAAAAATAATGACCTAAACTGTTATAATTTTTTAAAAAATAATTTTATACAGAAAAAAATCACTCATTTCTTTTTCCCTTTATCATAATCATTATTTATATAGAAGCATACATTGATTCTTGTAACATTTACCATATAGAATCTCTTACTAAGTAAATCGGTTTTTTGCTAATTACTTCCACTACAAAAATCAAGTCAGTTTTTGCCAAAGGAAGAAAATGCATCCTGAATATAATAAATGTCAAACATAAGAATCCAGCCAGAATTTTTTAATTTATACATAAAGAGCAAATGACAAAAGTGATTTTTATTAAAAATCAGTATTCAATATGTTAGCAACAATGTTATGTTGTCCTTAAAGGGTCATAAAATCAATTGAAACTCAACTTATATGTACCAAACCACACTCAAGTTCACTGATAACCTTTTAATCACTACCTAATGGTTTCTCTCATTGAACAGCAGCTAGTATCTTCATTATAGTCTAATATTACCGCTGCAAATGTTTTGCTAATCCTGGAAAATACTATTGATTATCAGATATTGTTCAAACCTTGGCTGTGTGCAAAGTTTTCAATACCTTCAACTGGAAAAACAGAAGACTACCTTTGATTTGAGCATTAATAAAAAAAAGGTATTGCTCTATTGTCGATATCATCAGAATTCAAGGAATATTTTTCATTTTTCATAGTTAAAGAGATATTTCCTCAAATTCTTTTAATTCATTAATTCCTTACATTTACAATGTTAAGAAAATTTCTATTAATCAAAGAGACCCAGGCATTACACAATGAGCTGGATGATGGATAAAATTGCTATTGAAAGTCTGAAGAGTTTGCAGAATATACATTTGCATTCTAAATCACAAAGGTGTTTTTTAGGCAAACATAAACCTACAGTTCACTTCTCTGTCACTTGTATTTATAACATCTCTCCTGGGCAACCTGAGATTTTATTACCCCATTTCCTATTTTTCAGTTATCTGTCATTCTGAAGGATATAATTGGAATGCAGCCCTGTCATCTTTGTCTAAAAACCATGGCAACAGCGCTGGAAGTTCAGGACTCAATCGCCCCGGGTTGTTTGGTTAGAATGACAGATTCTTTGGCCGACAGTTATGTCTTAACAGGGTCCCATTTCAGACATATCCTTCATTCTTCTCCCTACTGTTTGCTGACCTGGGGGTCCCTGTCCCTCCCTGTTAGTCCTTGTAACATGAAGGAGACAAACTTGCATAGGCTTTAGAAGAATTTGCATTGAAACAAGAAGAATTTTTTTTCTGTTTGAAAGAAAGCAAAAATCTCATACACATGCAGCTGTTAAATGATAATAAAAAAACAAAGAAAAATCAAATTAGCATTTTTGGACAGGTCCTAATAAATTGTGATGAATTTATAAACACTGTAAGATACACACTTAAGGTTAGGAAACACATATGAAAGACTGAGTGTTTGCTAGTGTATTATACATTGCAATGTAGACATTGTTTTAATTATAGAACTTAAATATTCTATTCAAATGATTTTTATGAATGGTCATTGTCAGACTTCTTTGCTTGATAGTCACTGTGCTCACAAAGAATCATTTACATACAATGTTTGACAAGATTTCATTGCTTGATGAAAATATTTCCAGAAAGCCCTGTTTCATATGAAGAACTGAGGGATTTTTTTTGTCAAACAGTATTTTGTTAAGAGAGCTCTTCAACTCTTTGTAAATATCTTTCCTTCATTTTTCTAAAAATCTAACTACATTAGATGAGTAGATTTCATGCCATAACGTAAAATCTAACACACTGTAATTTTCAGGAGTTAGTTGAGGAAAAGCGCTCTCTAGAGACATGATCTGTCCACACTATGCCCAGTCTTCAACATCTTTTAATAGGAATCTGGACACAGGTGTGACCCATAATTATCCAGCTGTCTTTCAAATATTGCTAGGTTATCTAGCTGCTAGGGAGGGGAAAGCAGCATTTAGTCAATCATTCAACCAGCTTTTATTGAGCATCTAATTTATGCCAGCCATTGATCCAGGTGCTCAATTTGAAGTTGCACCTGGAAACAAAAAGGAGACTAAGACTACACCATGTGGCATAAAAAAGATAGTCCACATCTTTAAATACTCCTATGAGTCTCATTCTTCAGAATGCATTTTTACATCCATTCCCCAAAGATAAAATTCTGCATGTAGCATTTTCAAAAACTAGGTCCTTTGATTGCAGAAAACTCCTTCAGAAAATAAGAGTGGTGTTACACTCAGCATTCTTACAACCACAATCCAAAGACTTGACCATGTAACTTAAAGAAAGAAGATTTCGTTTCTTACAGTTTCAGGTTCAGTCTATGTGAGGCCAGGGACCGTGGATTTCAGGGCATGGTGGCAGGCAAGCAGAGAGAAGGAGAGCACATGGGCTGTGCTCCTCACATCATGGAGACTGGAAGCAAGAGGGAGAACAGGAGGAGGAGGAACCATATATAATCCCCAAGGCCACACCTCCCAGGGACCCACGCCCTCCAGCCACACCCTATTGGTCCAGTCCACCACCCAGATAAATCCATTATACTGCTGGGATTACAACCCTCCTGACTCAGTTATATCAACTCCAGACACCAATTTATGAGCTCTTTAAGGGGCCATTCTATATCTAACTATAACATTCTGCGCCTAGCCACTGAAGAGCTCACGCCCAGCTCAGAATGCAAAATGCATTTAGTCCATTTCCAAGAGTTCTCACAGTTCCCACAGCATAGCTGAAAGGTCCCAAAGTCCAAAGTCTCCTCTGAGACTCAAGGTGAACTCTTGTGAGCCCCTGTAAAAGAAAATGAAAATCAAAATAAAAAGCAAATTCCATGCATTCAATATAAAATGGCAAAGACTAAACATTTGCATTTCCAAAAGGGAAGAACATGGCCACAGAAAGAAGGAATGGGACCAAAACAGTAACGAAATTCAGCAGGGCAAGGATTTGATCTTGCAGCTCCTCTTCTGGCATCTGGGGAACATGGCGGTGAGAAGCGATCTCCAAGGGGCCTTGGCAGCCCGCCCCTGCAGCCTGGCTGATCGCAATGGGCGGTTTACTGCCTCTTCCAGCCTGGCTCCATGGCTCACAGCTAGTAGCCTTTCCCAGGTTGTTCCAAGTTTCTGACCTTTCTAAATCTCGGGGTGGGGGAGGGTTCTTGCAAATTAGGCTTCACCCTTCCAGCTTCACAAAGTGCTTCATTTGGGCCTGCTCACAGGGATTCAGACCCTGCCTCATGTAGCCTGGAGTCCCAGGCCTTCCTTTGAAATCTGGGGGAAGCTTCCATGGCCCCCTTTTTCTAGCAAAGCCAGCATTACGTGGGCTCTGAGATGGGCTGCCAACAAAAAAGGTAGTCACGCCCTCCTTAATCATTGCTGCTGGGGCCTTTTAATCACAGCTGCTGGGCTTGTTCCATCCAGGCCGCCGGGGTCCCAAGTCCACCTGGGCTGCCCCTGGCCCAAACTTCACCTGCTATTTTCCTCATGGTCATTGCTGGTCCTGCCTCCATCACAGCCACCAATTCCTCCTTCCTTTCAGCCACCTTCTTTCTTCCCATGACATCAACTCTCTGAGCCCCAGCTTTACACAGGCCTTTCTAGCTAAACCGCAAATCTATAAAGTCTTTCTGCTTTACTTTCTACTCCTGAAATTCAGTGTACAATTTGCTGAACGCAGACATCAATATCCGTAATGTAGTTTGGATATTTTGTTATTTTGAGATTTCCTCCGCCAGTTCATTAATCAGTCCATCATCAAATTCGGTCTCACACAAAGTTTCAGGACATGGGAAAAATGTGGATAAGTTCTTTGCCAAAATGTAACACATGTGGCCTCTACTCCATTTCCCTATGCAGTCCTCTTTGCCCTCCCAAATCTCCTGAGCAGTTTCTACTGTCCACCTTTCTAGCCACATTCTGGCCCTTCTAATTTCCTCTCACAAACCTGTTCCAAAGAGTCACAATCCACATGGTCAGATGTAGATATAGCCACAACCCCACTTCTCTGGTACCAAATTCTGTTCTGGTCAGCATTCTTACAGCCAAATCCAAATATTTGACCATGTAACTTAGAGGAAAGAAGATTTAATTTCTTACAGTTTCAGGTTCAGTCCACGTGAGGCCAGGGACCGCAGATCTCAGGGCATGGTGGCAGGCAAGGGGAGAGAGGGAGAGCACATGGGCTGTGCCCCTCACATCATGGAAGCCAGAAGCAGGAGGGAGAGCGAGGGGAAGAGAAATCAAATATAATCCCCAAGGCCACACTCCCAGGGACCCTCCAGCCATACCCTACTGGCCCAGGCCACCACCCAGATAAGCCCACTACAATGGATTTATCCACTGTTGGGATTACATTCTCATGACTCAATTACATCAACTCCAAAGACCAATTTATGAGCTCTTCAAGGGGCCATTCTATATCTAAGTATAATAAGTGGACCATAAATATTCACTAGGCACCCCAAGATATCTAGAAGAAAGCCCAGGACCTCTCATCTGCAGAATCCTCTGTCATAAGGAAAACTTTGGATCCAGGTAAAAGAGCATTAAATTAAGTTTGGTGTTCTGAGCAGACTTAGATCATGGAAAACAACTAAAACGTGATCTCACTAATTTCAAGAACATGTATTTCAACTGTGACCAAGACAGGTTCTTTATTTATTAATACTCCACACAATTATAGTATTTCACACCAGAAAAAAAGAGAGAGAGAGATTAGTATAACCTGGAAAGCAGGTTGGGCAGTCCATTTACCATGGAACTCAGCTGGTTGTGCCGGGTCTCAAGTCCGAGTCGGTGGTGAGTCTGGTCCAGGTCTTCAGGCCTGGCCTTAACCGGTGCTCAACCAGAACCAAAGGTGAGGAATTGCCTGACAGCTGCTAGCAGAGCTGGCAGGGTCAGTGTTCAGCCTCATTATCAGAGGTCGGAATGGCACGGTAGCAAGACTCCTTGGCAGAGGAAGCTATGAATGTTCAGTCTCAGGTGCTGACAATTATAGTCCTCAGGTTGCTGGGGACTCCATGTGTTGTCAAGGCATTACAGCTGGGTGGCAGGCATTGTGCCTGCACTTTGCCCATCAGGCCTGGGCCTTGCACCTTGTGTCTGCTGCCGTGTGTTGCCCCTGATACCCTGGGTGTGTTGTGTTACACCTGTGTGTGCTGTGAGAGTTACGTTTGCACACTGCACATCATGTGTGAACCACATCCAGGCGTGCTTTGGGAATTAAGGCCCTCTTTGGCTTTAATGTTCCCCCCTTTTTCAGTATGTGCTCCATACATTTGAGCTGCCCTTTTCCATCCCCAGGAGCAGGAAGGAGCACATTAACAAGGTCCTACATTGGTCCAGTATCTCTTGATGCTCTGTAATGCCAGCAAGAGCTCTTGATCAATATCTTCAACTGGAAGGAAATATTCAAGGCTCCTGGTGAGATGATTATGAGACCCATATGTTCTAGAAGGAATCTAACAAATCTTAGAGCTCCACAGCCCATCTCAAAACCACTCTTAGTCACATCCTATGTGACCATCTTTATTGTATTCTGTCATCCTTCCTATGTGGTGAGCTTATAATTTAAGGACATTTAAGGAAACTCATTAATGCACTCAGTGGACATTTACTTTTTTATTTCAATGTGCCAACTTTGGGCTAAGCTCTTAAGATCAAAGACAAATGTGAGAAGTTTCTTTCTCTGGAGGAGCTTATTTTCCAGTAGAAGCCTGGAGAATTAATTCACTGCAATTCCTCATCCTCAGTATTGTTTGGGATGTATTTTATTCCCATATTCACAGCAATAATTCAGCATATATTCAATAGCTTCCTTGCCAGCCTCTCTCGCTCTAATCTTTCTCCTCTTTTAATTCATCTGACATTTCATTAATTTTTCCCTGATTTGCTTTATTTTCCCCTCCTATAAGTTCATAGTTGTTCCTAATTACCACACAAATCAAAAGAACATATTGAATCAGAAACCATGAAACTTTCCATCAGTTATCTGCTGCTCCTAACTACCTCAATCTGCTCTGCGCATCAGCCTAACTAGTATTTTTCTCTCCTTCCCCAGAAAGATGAAACTCATACTTCCATTTATGTCCTTACTGATTGCAGAGATTTTAACTAACCACTCAGACTGGGTCCTGTTCCTGAGAAATTTGTTTATTCTCTCTACAGATATATTACTGATTAACTTTCTCTGTGTTTCCATATACAGTGCAAGCTAGGGTATGCAGCAAAAAGCAAAGGAAGCCCAGTAGAGGCCCTTGGACCAAGTACACCCATGAGACATAAGCAGAAATTAAGCAGAAAAGTAGTAAAATGCATTAATATTTTCCTCTAAAATACAACAGATAAATGCACATTTGTTTCATTCACTCGTCTTCTAGTGCAAGGGAGGCCAAAGCTTTTCCTCTTATATTTGCATCCACTGATAAGAGTAAAACTGTGACCATAGTGCAGGCTCTAGAACTTTCAGTTTGGGTTCCTCTAAGTTGGAACCTAAAGACATGTTAAGGTTATCTTAATGCAGTAATAGAACCCTCCTGTTTGGTTTCGTTCAGTTTTGGATTTGGGGCTGTTTTTACTCAAATATTTTATTGTTACCTTGTTTGCGTCTAATTTGACCACAATTTTTTTCAAAAACTAAATCCTTCCAAACCTTTCAGATTAATTATGACATGAACAACAATTCTTTTTCTTTTCACCATTTCAAAAAATAGTTGAATTATATAATTAGAAATTTGAAACTAGCATAATCACATTTGGGATGAAATGCACTACCTTGGAGGTGAGCATACAACTTAACTGTTGGGAGTTTGGGGAGCAAAAGAGTACAGATGTATTCAGTGTAGCTTGTATACAACATGGGTTCACCCTAATATGAGTGTGGTTCAATATAGCTGCAGAAGAAATGGAAAGTGATGATTCATCCATTAGATTGAGTCTTGCTCTCAAAAACCTCTGGTCAAATAATAGAGACAGGAGAAGTTCATACAGCAGAGAAATAGGTTCACCAATGCCTTTGCACATGCTCAGTTCAGGTCACAGGTAAGGCTTCCCCTCTTGGTCCTCATCCCCATCCAGGTGCCCTGGCCTCTGTTGAGGGGCCACTGGATGTCCAGGTTTGTTAGGGCCAATATCCTCCAGTGATGAGTCTGTGAGGCCACCACCCTTGAAGAGCTGCTCTTCCGTGTCTCCTCCTCTCCACCCTGGTCCTCCAGGCAAGTTCCCTCTCTTGAGTTTTAGTTGGCACTTCCTTTCCCATCCCCCAGGCTCAGTCTTATGAAGTCTCTCTTAAGTGGCAGGTGAAAAATCAGTCCTAAAATAAGCCTGTGGGGTTTCTCTGAATCTTGGTTTCTACTTTGGCAAGGTAAAGGAAGAAAATGCTCCTGGAGTAAAAAAAAGAAATGGATAGTACATTGAGCATAACTAGATCGATACTTCAAGTTACAATTGTGCCACGCACAGACATTTACAGTGTAAAGTGATCAAGACACATCTGAGTTTTTAACAGACAATATCCCATGTATTCTGTGTCCCTTTATAACTTACAAAATCTTTACCTTGAGCTACCTATGTCCTAAAGTTCTGGCCACACAGTTCTTCCTGTGGTGATAATAACTATTATTGGGTCCCTTAACAAGAAAAAGTAATGAGTTCGCACTTAAAGGTCATTGGATTTAATTTCTTATCCCATTCAACACTAACGCAAGGTTAAAAAAATATTCTATTTTGTAACTACAAAGACAGGCCATTACCTCGTTAATATCAAAGCACAGATTAGAAATGGAGTTTGTTCACAAAACCATTAACTGAATTTCTCTTAGCTGGAAAAATAGAGGGCTATATGATCTTGGTGAAAAATGGCTACAGTCACTCTCTGAATTCATTTTTAAAAGGAAATACAGGTTCCTCCTGAGATTTATTAATATGAGACCTTAGAATTCTTGTTACGATTTAATGTAATATTTAATTTTTTACTATTTTCAAAATGCAGTGGTTATTCAATAAATATTTGAACCTACTTAATAGGGACCAATCATAGAAAGCAGTGCATTCAGTTCTTTATTCAATCAAACAATATAACAGGCCAAGCACAATGGTACATGCCTATAATCCCAGTACTTGGGAGGCTGAGACAGGAGGATCATCACAGGTTCAAGGACAACCCCAGCAATGTAGCAAGACTCTCAGCACCTAGTGAGACCCTGTTTCAAAACAACAACAAAAAATTAAACAAAGGGCTGGAGGCATAGTTTGGAGGTAGAATGCCCCTGGGTTCAATCCTCATTACCATAAAAAAGGTAACAGCCATCACTTATGATAGCTCAGCAAACTCTACATGCTAGTTTAATTTGATTACAGAGCTTCTCAAGAACAAATATGGCTTTTATTTACTATACTTAATGTGAACTCAAAACTAATGCCCAAGGATTAGCTAAATTTAAAGTTTCCTTCCATGGTACATAAGCCACCAAAAACTTGTAAATATGTTTATAATCCAAGAATTGAATTTACACAATTACAATAGATGTATAGTTTTAAAATGGAAAAGAAAATCTTCTCTTAGAGCTCACTCAAAACAAAACAGGAGAAAAAAAAAGGGACCAAAAAAACTTAACTTCATCTGTCTTGAGCAACAGAGTGGTAAGGTCCTAAGACCAATGAATCACATCACACATAATTTGTGTCTTTCGTCAATGCCACAAGGCTTATTCAATACTCACAGGTTATAGCATGCAGGAACTTATCAGAAAATTGTCTAAGTTAAGTTAAGCTAAATTCTAAGTCCGGATGCTGAGTGGCTGCTTTGCCAAAGCCAATTAGCAATGAATAAGCATCAAACAATACACTTCACACCAGCAAATCTAACAATTTAGGTCAAACAAGTATATTAAACAATATATAAATCCTAAAACTTAGAGCACTTCAAATAATCAGCAGAATAATACAATATAAACAATCAAGGAGTAAGGAATAATGAACCAAGTCCAAGAATGGAAAAGGAGATTCAGGAGTTGGCCCAGGCACCGATCAGAAGTCACACTGATCCTCAGTCAGTGTGAAGAGCAGGACTGGAGCAAGTCACTGGATCCGAGTCATACACATGGACAGATTGTCCTGGAGTAAGCAAAGCTCAGCATGCCGATCAGAGGAAGGCCAGTGTCATTATAGGACTTTCTAGGTGTTTTCCAGTGTCTTTGGCAAGCTCATCTAGGCTTATCGAACCTGCCAGACTTCTGGCACCAGTTGAAATGTATTGATGACATAAATCCATTAGAGGTGAGAACACATTTTATGATCCAAGTTTCCATTATCAACTGCAGCACAGATGTGCTGGTCCGAGCCCTATACTGACATGTCCAGACAAGTTTCTGAAGCTATATGCTGGAATCTGAACAAGTTGTTTATGAGTTTTTGTCTGATCTATATGCTAGCATGATAAAACAAGTTGTTTATGAATTCCTAAAAATTGTTTTATATCCCATGCTCTTAACAAAACTATCAGATGTTCTACCCCCAACCACAATGTATAGGGAAGGATATTATAAGTAGTAAAGGTCAATTCAACAATGGTGAAATGACCACAGCTACAAATTTTCCTTGAAGTTAGCAGACCTCAGTTCTCCAAAGTAACTGGCACATATAAGGAAAACCAGCAATCCCTTGGTGAGACTGCTGTAGCCAGAGCTTCCCTAGATTGAGTTTGGCACAAAGAAGAGGCAGCAAATGGGAGTTTTCTGACAGTTCTGAAAGAGTGATTACACAGACCAGCCATATTTGCAGGAAGCAGGGTGTTAATGAGGCAGAGTGGAGGAAAGATACTTGATATTGTGGGCAGTCCTACAGAAAACAATTCCTACTGGATGAGGACAAGTAAAGGCTAAAATAATTCACTTGTCCACAAAATTATCATAAAATTAATATCTACTAGTCTAGAGTTTAACGTTGGCCCCTCTCCCATATAAATCTCATACAAGCATTTAGTAAGAATAACTCACCATGTTCAAAGATTTTTTTTAATTTTTAAGAAAATAGCATATAAAATACTACAAGAAAATAGGAAATAATTAGGAAAAAAAAAAGAAAAGAAAGACACCAACAAAAGAATGTTGCCATACATTGCTATAAAGTTTTTAAAAGGCTAATGAAGCAATTGACTTTGTCAACAATAATGAAATGCTGACCTTCATGAACTTTAGCAAAATATGAAAGACAATAGAGGAAGATGAAAAATAAATAGCAGCAATCAGGATATAATGAAAAAGAAAAAGAAAACTATCACCACCGAAATGAAGGTCCTGTGAAAAGCAACACAAAAAAGAAAGGCTATTCTGAAAATATACGGAACTGAAGGATAAGGTTGAAAAAAAGAAACAAAAAGAAATAAAAATGAGCACATATAAAAAGGAAGAAATCTAAACAGTGTGAAAGGTAGAATTCATATGAATGTTACCAAGGAAAAATTAAAATGCTATACATCAAAATTAGGAAATACAGCTAAAGCACTGTTCAAAAGAAAACAAGATTCTTAAAATTTTTATGTCAACATAAAAATAAAGAATAAAAAAAGAAAATTAAATATCCAAATAATTTTCAAGTGGAAAATAAACTTAAGGAAATAAAGATAAAAGATTAATAAACATAAAAAGGGAAGTTAAGTATTTGGAAAACCAAATGCTGGTAGTGCAAGAGCTGGTTCTTCAGCCAAAAGTAAGAAGTTAGTAAGAGACATAGGTAGATAAGACAGATTAATTAATTAGGTATGGTTAGTTGACCATTAAAAAGCAAAATACAAATACACACAAAAAAATGATACTGGGGAAAAACAGAAATTTCAAGAAAAGTTCAATAATCATAAGAGATTGTTCTACTTAAAACTCTGCAAATAAAGTTGAGTATTGGTGAAATGGATGATTTTTAAGAGAAATCTAGCATATTTTAGCAGAATTCTTTGCTAAGGATCTCACAAAACTGAAATCAAATGCTCAGCCAACTCCCTTCATTTAAAAGTTCAACTAGAAAAATATCTTCTTCCAAGTTTCTTCAGATTGTTGAAAGAATCCATTTCCTGTGCTTGTAGGAATGGGTCGCCCATTGTCTTGCTGGCTGGCTTGCTGACCTCCTAGAGGCCACTCCCAGGTCCTTGTCCTCCTCCATGGACCTCTCTCAACAAGGCAATTCACTACTTTAAGGCCAGCAGGGAAATTTCCTTCACACTTCAAATCTCTTCCTTCAGAAAGGAACAAGTTACTTTTTAAAACTAACTTGTTAGATCAGGCTTACCCAGGATAATTTTCCTTTTTATTAACTCAAGGGCAACTAAATTGGGACCATAATTATATCTGCAAAACCCCTTTACAGTCTTCATATAATGTCACCTCAAAGATATGATATGAAATCTATTGTATTCATGATCTTTTCCACACTCAAAGGGAGGAGATTATGTGAAGGCAGGTACGCCCAGGGAATTTGGGGGCTGTCTCAAAATTCTGCCCACCACACTTACCAATGACCATAGAAAAAAGAGAAAATCACGAATAGCTATCTCCTCCAGAAAGTAAAGCACTGGGCTCCATTATTGTTTTTTAAACCTTTCAAAAATACATACTCCAATGTTGGTTCTCTCTCTCTCTCTCTCTCTCTCTCTCTCTCTCTCTCTGTCTCTCTCCCTCTCTTTTTTTTAACTGGAGATTGAACCCAAGGGCATTCTACCTCTGAGCTACACTCCCAGCCCTTTTTATTTTTTTATTTTGAAATAGAATCTCAACACGTTACTGAGGTTCTTGCTAAGTTGCTGAGGCTAGCCTCAAACCTATGATACTCATGTCTCAGCCTTCCAAGTACTGGAATTACAGATGTAAGCCATTGTGCCAGACTTTTTTAATTGTTCTCCAATGTCAGAAAAGAAAGTAATCTTTCAAATTGGTTATAAAACTGACATAATATGTATAACAAAACCTGGCAAGCATAGCACAAAAATGAAAAAGTACAAGCATGTTTTACTTATAAATATTATCATTAAAAAATAATAACCATAAATGATTACACAACAGAATAGCTATTCAAAGACTAATACACCAAATTAAGTGCTGCTTTCACAAATACATTTCAATATTGGGCTATATATTAACAAATTCACTTTAATAGTAAATTTTAGTGGACAGTCATCTCCATAGGTATAAAACATTGGACAAAATTTACAATATACTTTTGAACAAAATACTTAATACTTAGCATGATTAAAACATAAGTATATGCTTATTTAATGAATATAACTCAAAAGCAATCAACTTGCTTAATGAGAAAACGCCAGGAATTTTCCCATTAAATTATTAATATTATTTTATTTAATCTGAAGGTAGTAGGTAATGCAGTTGAACAAGAGATAAAAATAAAATATATAAAAATTAGCAAGGATGAGGAAAGTTTTTCATCAATTGCAAGTAATATGACCTTCCTAAATAATGCAATGTCAATAAACTGGAAAACTACTATAAATAAGAAATTCAGTAAGTTGGCTGGTTAAAGTGTGAGTGCATATGTGTGCATGCATGTGTGTGTATGTGTGTGTGCATATGTGTAAATATAGAGAAGACAATAGCCTTTATATATACAAACAACAATCACTCAAAGAATAAAGAACAAAACACCATTTACAATGGCAGAAAAGAAAACCAACTATGAATAAACTTAAGAAATGTGCAGACCTAACGAGAAATGTTATACTACTACTGAGGGATACAAAAAGAGTTGAATAAATGAAAATTCATAAAGAATATAATTCTCCTTAAGCTTACTCATAAATCTACTGCAATCTCAGTAAGAATGGCAACATGAAATTTTTGTGTGTGCTAAATAAAATGTTTCTTGTTCATAAGGGGAAACATAAATAAGACAAAAAATTTTGGTGAAAAATGACAAGAGGCTCACCATAGCAGATAAAATATATAGTAAATTTTGCATGAATAAACACAGATATCTATGGAAGAGAATTAAAATAGACCCAAATAAATATGTGAACTTTGTATAAGATAAAATTAACATTTCAAATCAAAAGGAAGATAGTGGTTTCCTTAGTAAATGGTATAGGACTACTCACTTTGGAGAAAAAAATAAAGTTGAATCCCATACTTCATACAAAAAGAGAGCCTAAGAAGATAAACCATTAAAAATGAAAAATATAATAACTGCAATAATCATGGAATAACTAAATGGAGATAGTCTTCTAAGTATGATTTTTAATAAAAAGCAATTAGCAATTAAAGAAAAGATGAATTCATCCACATAAAAATTGTATGTAAAAAAGACAAAAATCAAATGACAATCTGGGAAAAATTATTTGCAACTAATACTCTAACATATAATAATCGTCTACAAATCAATAACTTTTTTAAAAAAATCAGGACAGTTCACAGAAAAGGAAATCCAAATGACTCTTTAACCATGGAAAGTTATTCATCCTTAATAATAATGAAATGCAAATTGAAACATAATGGCATATTTTCACCTATTAGATTGGTCACAATAAGTAGGTTTGGGCTGGGTGTGTAACTCAGTGGTAGAACACTTGACTAGCATGCTCAAGGCCCTGGGTTCATTCCCCAGCACTGCAAAAAATAAACAATGAAATGTGATAACATGTTGACAAGGACTTAGGGAAATACCTTCAGATATGGTCAGTTATAGTAGTGAATAGTGGTACAACCTCTATGGGGAACAATTGGAAAATATTCACCAAAATTTTACATATGTACATGTGTTGGCTCAACAACTTAGTTTCTATTCATATAACCCATGGATAAACTCACACATGCGTGAAATTATATACTTACAAAATATTTATATCAATATAGTTTTTATTAATAAAAATGGAGAAACCTAAATATTCATCAAGAGGGTTAATAATTATTAGGTTAATAATTATTACCAGCCAGGCATGATGGTGCAGGCTTGTAATCCCAGTACTTGGGAGGCTCAGACCAGAGGATCCGGGTTCACAGCCAGCCTCAGATACTTAGTGAGGCCCTCCACAACTTAGTGAGACCCTGTTTCAAAGAATAAAAAATAGGGCTGGGGGTGTAACTAGGAGGTAGAATTCCCCTGAGTTCCATCCCCAGTACCACAAAAATAAATAAATAAATAAATAAATAAATAAATAAAAATAAATATTTGCATCTATGCAAGGAAGGGAGAGTAGAATAGACTGCCTTCTGGATACTGGCCCCCCATTTCTACCACATCATATTTAATACCTCACTTGATAAATATATATGGTCTCTGTTAGCCCCTGTTCAGCTTCTGACTTAAAATCCTTTTATTTTTAATACTTTTATTGGTGCATTATAGTCTCACATCGTAATGTAGTTCATAGTGATAGTGACATATATGCACACAGCACTTGGTGAGCTTCTCCCCACCACACCCCTACTCCCTCCTTCTCCCTCCGCCCCACCTTTCCGATACAGGATATTGAGATCAACATTGGTAATTTCACATATGTACATAATGTCAGTGGAAGTATTTCTTCATTAATTCTCCCTCTCCCTGCCCCCTTCTCCTAGACCACCTCCCTGGCTCCACTGGAGTTTCTCCTCCATTATCTGAAGTCCCTCTGGTATCCTGATTACTCCCTAGCTTCCGCAAATGAAAGAAAACATATGACCTTTCACTTTCTATGACTGGCTAATCTCACTTAACATATGTTCTCCAGGTTCATCCAATTTCCTGCCAATGACATAATTTTGTTCTTCTTTATTACTGAGTAGAATTCCATTGTGCGCTTATCCCATAATTTTTTAATCCATTCATCTGTTGATGGACATCTAGGTTGGTTCCATAATTTGGCTGTTGTGAATTTTGCTGCTATAAACATGGATATGCATGTACTACTATAATATTCTGATTTCAGTCCCTTTGGAAAGATACTCAGGAGTGGTATAACTGAATCATATAGTGGATCCATTCTCAGTTTTCTGAGGAATCTCCACACTGATCTCCATAGTGGCTGCACTAATTTGCAGTCCCACCAACAATATAGAAGAGTTCCTATTTCCTCACATCCTCCCCAGCATTTATTGTTGTTTGACTTCTTGACGATTGCCATTCTGATTGGGGTTAGATGGAATCTAAGTGTAGTTTTGATTTGTATCTCCTTGATTGCTAATGATGTTGAGCATTTTTCTCCTTGTATTTATTGGCCATTTGTATCTCTTCTTGTGAGATGGGTTATTTGTTTTTTGTTTTTGTTACTGTTAAGTCTTTTAAAGTACTTTGTATATTCTAGATATTTATCCTCTATCAGAGGAATAGCTGGCAAAGATCTTCTCCCATTCTGTGGGCTCTCTCTTTAGACTCCTGATGGTTTCCTCCGATGAGCAGAACCTTTTTAGTTTAATGCCATCCCATTTATTAATTCTTGTTTTAATTTCCTGAGCTTTGGGGGTCTTAATGGAGAGGCATTAGATCTGGTGCTCAGAAAACACCTCTTTAAATACATCTGAGTCTGTATTGATGAGTGAATATATGTTTATATGGATCTCAGGATTGTTTAAATACAAACTCCAAAAACAAATCTAAGTATAAATCAGACCCAAACTTCTAAGCTAAAGGGAGGATTTGGATCCACTGGAAAACCCAGAAGCATAGAGAACCAGCACACTGGTGTTCTCATTCCTGGCCCTTTCACAGGTCTGGACCCTGGGTGGCTCATTTTCCACATCCTCTTACTCCTCCAACCTCGAATCCCTCTCATCCAGCTGTCAACAGCACTCTTTATAGTACATGTGCCATGTGTTACACAACCTGCAGATTTCTAAGAGAAACTGCAAATTAATGACAGGGGTTGCGTCCTTGTTCCCAAGTCATGCTTCCCCTTTCCCAGCCACCACATTTGCTAACTTCTCCTAAGAAAAGCCTCTAATCCACTGGCAAAGAACCTACAGTTTTAATTAATAAGCATTCTCCACATTTTCCCTAGTTGCCTGAAAATACAGAAACCTCCCGGGGTGTTTAATTTATGCTCCTAAAGTAGTTTATTTGCCTCCCTAGAAGAGTACCACGCAATCTCCTTTTAGGAGTGCACTCTTCCCTTAGGCCATCTCACATAAACTATCATGACGATGCTTTGTACAAATGGTTGTGTTGGAAATAAATTTAGCCTTATAAAATGTGCTCATTATAAATCCTTTTTATGCCAAGGATGTTTCTAAAATATTTTATATACCTTCTCATTGCTTTTATGAGATCTCTATATTAGAGATCATTCCTTACTTCTGAGCCTGCAAAGCACTTCAAAGTCTAGTTGTATTTCGTATCTGAAATGTGACAGAAGCCTTTTTATGGCATACCATGTACCTCCAAAAACACACGAAAATATCTAGAGTTGTTCCTATGGGGTTTTTCCCCTACAATATTTAGCCTAGGTGACATAAAACTATCCATTTTAATTCAACATGCCCAGAATTGATCTTCCAGAGAAAATATTAAAATGACTCTAAACTCATTCAGAAACTCAAAGATAAACAGAAACAGCTGCTAAATGTCTCACAAGCCAGTCTGAGATTCATTTCAATTACCTAACAAAAGGTACCTCAGGTGTAACAGAGCATTTTCAAGTTAAATTTTATGTCTATTAGATATATGCCTAGCGGCAAGTATGAATTCCTTCCAGTTGTTACTTCCTTTATGTCTGATGGCATTTTCCTAATCCCCTGTTTAATTTTATTTTAACTTTTATAGATAGTTGTAAAGTGAGCGAGACAGAACCATTTGCATGGCATTCAGCACCTGTGTTAAGGTCAATTTGACTTCTATTGAAATCTTATTTCGATATTGAAATTTGTCTCCAAACTTTTTTCCATTGCTCTTTTCTCTAAGAAAAAAAATTAATCACTGTAATGCTTCTGATGTTCAAATCTATATAAATCAAGTCAGCTTGACACCCCTCCCAGTTCAAGAGGCATTTTTATAGAAAATTACAAAAAAATTATTCATACAGTTCTCAAGCCTTTCACCCAAATCCCAATGACAATATTATAATGAATCTCTTTAGAGGCCTAGGGATTTTATTTTTATTCTCTACATCAAGGTAAAGTATAATACCCAAGGCCAACAAATTTGTACTGGAATCCAAAATTCCCTCTTCCTTTCTAAACTGTGAGAGTCACATTTGTGAATACAGTTCCTACCTCTGCAATGCACACATTCACAGACAAGCATGTTGTCATGTGCCTGACCCCTCTTATTGATGTCAACACATGGATATACCACAACCACCTTTTATAGCCCCCAAGATACTGGAAAAGAAAGGTTGTCTCCTACGTAGACTCTATCATATGATCACCATCCCTGAGCATGTATTACGTGCCACCTAAGGATGCTGTGTGTATTACTTGGTTCTTACAACCAGCATATACAGTAGATACATTACCCCAACTGTATAGAAGATGCAAATGAGGCTCAGTACAGGGTGATAACTTCCCAAGTCACAGCAGGTCCATCCACTGTACTAAATCATAAAAGTACATCAACTTCTCCTCAATATAAATAATTTGCAAATGCCATTACGAGCCTTTCAAAGTGCTCGCATTTTTTATTTTGGTGAAACGTCTTCATAATGAATGTTGCTAAAAATAAATAAAATTTTAAAATAAATTTCTAAACTGAAGCAAAAAAGAACCCTTTGCTTCTCCAAATACATATTACAATGGTATTACATCAGAGTCGTGTTGAACTAAAGAGCTTGCTTCAAAGTGTACCGGTAGCTGCCCAAACCCTCACTGTTCAAGAAGAGGTTATTTTATTTAAAATCTTTCTCTTACAAGAGGACAAAACCCCAACTCATTCTAACTTTGAAAAAAAGGTGGAATTGAGAAGGAGGCTCATGCAAACACACGGTAGAAAAAGTCAGGAAAATGGGTCTTTCAGAGGATTCCAGACTTCAAATGCTCCTAGGACCCCTCCCCTGAATCTCTCCCCTCTGGGGTTCTCTCCATGGGCTTTGTTCCTGCCATAGACTCCTTCCTCCAACTGCTCAACAGGGCCACAGGAGTCTCTTAAGCTTTCCTCTTCTGCTCCCCCACCAGCCAGGTGCTTCTGATGTGATAAAAGGACATCAATTCTTCTGTTTGGAGATTTCTTTAAAAGAAGGAAGTGGTGTTCCACTATAGAAAGCCAACTTCAAAAAATGTCTAAGGAAATTGTATTTATTTTAGCAGATGGTGAATCCAGAAATCTTAAGCAATAGACAAAATCCAGAGGCATATGGAAATATGGTAAAAACAGAATTTTGCCTCTAATGCACCTTCTAAGCTGTAGAAGAATGAACTAAAGGAAAAGATGAATTGTGTTCTTAACCATATTTTACCCCAAGCACTCTCAAGATGTTCAAATCCTTAGCCAGGCATGGTGGCACACACCTGCAATCCCAGTACTTGGAGACTGAGATAGGAGGTTCACAGGTTTGAGGCCAGCCTCAGCAACTTAGCGAGACCCTCAGCAACTTAGTGAGACTCTGTTTTAAAATAAAAAATAAACAGCCAGGCATGGCTGTATTCACCTGTAATCCCTGTACTTGGGAGGCTGAGACAGAAGGATCACAGGTCCAAGGACAAGATTCTCAGCAACCTAGCGAGACCCTGTTTTAAAACAAAACTTAAAAAGGGCTGGGGTTATAACTCAGAGGTAGAATGCCCCTGAGTTCAATCCCCAGTAAAAATAAATAAATAAATAATTAATTAATTAATTAAATAAATAAATAATAAGAAAAATAGGGCTAGGGGTGTAGCTTAGAGGTAGAATGCCCCTGGGTTTAATCCCCATCACCAAAAAAAGTTCAAATTTCCACCCCCACAACTTACTATTTTGAATAAACCAAGTTCTATTTCTGTTTTTAAGTTCCATTCCCCACACGATCACTATTTAAGACTGCTTAATGTTATTGTAGAGATGAGCACTGCACCTTAAAGGCAGTGACCCTGGGGAAAGGTATTCTCTGAAGCCCTCTCATTGCCACCCAGACATCTACAAACTCAATAAATGCAAGATAGCTTGGGCAAGATTTTTCATATACTGACATAACAGAGCTTTTTTTTTTTACTTTAAAAAAATTCTAAGCAGATAGTTCAAGAAACTAGAGATGTTTTTTCTAAGAATAAAAATGACCATATTTTCATTGAAGACTGTAAGTACATTTTCCAGTTTCTGCTTTCTTTATGTCATGATCAATAAATAGAAAATAGTGGTCAGAAAAGGTCAAAATAAGGTGTGTGTGTGTGTGTGTGTGTGTGTGTGTGTTTCTCCCTATCTTCAAGAATAACTTCAAAATCCATTCCCAGGTTTCTGAGAATAAAGCAAAGCAATAGTGCATGTGAATACACCTTTCCATGCTCTTTGTAGATCAAGTCAGACCAAAAGAGGCCATTTTTATTATATCTAGCCCAGAGAACTCATTTAATGACACATTGGTTCTTTTCAATATCTATATACCAAAGCTTTTCAGGTTAACAATTGGTATTTTAACTTCTAGATACGATGGTAGAGTGGTTGACGATCTAGTCTTCAGAAGGTTTTCAATCTTAGCCTGCTCATGTCATACTATACAACTAGAAAGTTATTTTCCAGTCCAAGCAATTTACTTATATATAGTGAGCTACATTTTTTTTTTGCGGTACCGGGGATTGAACGCAGGGGAGTTCTACCTCCGCGCTACACCCCCGGCCCTATTTTTTTTTTATGCTTTATTTTTGAAACTGGGTCGCACGAAGTTGCGGAGGGCCTCACTAGGTAGAGAGAGAGAGAGAGAGAGAGAGAGAGAGAGAGAGACAGGGAGAGAGAGAGCGAGAGAGCTGAGGTTGGCCGCGAACCCGAATCCTCTGGTCTCCGCCTCCCAAAGTACTGGGATTACAAGCGTGCGCCACCATGCCCGGCTGAGCTACATTTTTAATATCGGCTATTTCTTTACTTTATAATAAACCACTTGTGAATGAAAATTAGGTTAAGGTAGTGTATTATCTTGACATTTGTATTTGAACATACTAGATATCACAGCTGTTGTTTTTAATAGCAGCCAGAGAGTGGGCTATCATAAAGCAATTGAGTTGTCTGTAATAAGCCTTAATTTATATTAAGAAGCCAATCGTTCATTCTGTCATCCCTCCATTCAAAAATATAGAGCACCAACTATGTTTCAGGCACTGTTCTAGGTGCTTAAGATACATCACTCAATGAAAGACACAAAGACCTTTGCCTTCCTCATGGAGAAGCCAGGCAAGCAATGCACACAATTGGTGAGGCATCTCCTGACTTAGAGGAGGGACAACTGGTGATGAGTGCTGAGAGTCCAGGAGGAGAAGGTCTTTGGGGCAAGAGTATCGGAGCTAAGCCTTGAAGGAGATGTGCTAATTAGCCATGGGGAGTTCTGGAAGAAAAAGATTCTAGGCAGAAGGAAGACCCAGTACAAAGGCCCTAAAGTAGGAGAGACTCTGGCTTGCAGGAAAAACAGAAAAGAAGCCAGAACAGCTTGAGCAGAAAGAGAAAGGAGGAAGAGAAGAGATGAGTAGAGAGAGAGCCAGTTTGGGAAGTGAATATTTTAATAATTTTTTTTTTTGAGGCTGGGAGTGGTGGCACATGCTTGTAATCCCAGTACTTGGGAGGCTGAGACAGGAGGATCGCAGGTTCTCGGCCAGCCTCAGCTACTTAGTGAGGCCCTCTGCAACTTAGTGTGACCCTGTTTCAAAATAAAGAATAAAAAAATAGGGATGGGGTGTAGCTCAGAGGTAGAATTCCCCTGAGTTCAATCCCCCCCAAAAATAATAATAATAATAATTTTTTGAGAATTTAGATCACTATTTTCATATAGCTTTGTCTTATACTTAATAATGTTCCTTTATTATCCTCCTGCCAATCAACTTCTTTCTGAAACTAATTTCACATTCCATTTGACCAGTATAATTGTGTGATTCCATTCAATTTAACATTCTTTATGTCTAAATTCCAGTGTGTGGCTGATATTGAAAAGTGATTAAAAAATAAGACACACAATTATTCAGTCAATCTGAACTGCATTATGAAAAAAAACTGTGTTCATTCATGGGTAAAATAGCATTTCTTCAAAACATTTATGTTGTCAAAAGAAGACACATTATTTGTAAATGTAAAACATTTCTCCAGGAATTAAGATATGGTAAGAATAGCATGACATATTATTTTTTTAGATTATCATCATATCATACTAATGGGAAATGTCTTTTTAAAATATAAACCTGTGTAAAAATATAAATATATCAAGTATCTTTCAGAATAAATATACAGTTTGATAAGTGCCACAACAATTGTGCTTTGTGAATGAGCTGTGTCCCCACACAGTTTCCCAAACACATCTCTACTGCGTCAGGGTGTGGCTGTGTCCCAGTCAACAGTCTCACCGCTATAATCCAAAATAACTGACTGTTCAACTTAGAGGAAGGAGGATGTATTTGCTCACAGTTTCTTTGGAGATTCCAGAGTTCAATCTATGTCAGGTGGATCTGCAGAGCTCAGGGCATGGTGGCAGGAAGCAGAGAGAGAGAGAGAGAGGGCTCTGCTCTTACATCAAGAAGACCAGAAACAAGAGAGGGCAAGCAAGGGGATTCAAAGACAAAAGCACAGTCCCTAAAGCCACACCCCAGGGGCCCACCTTCTGCAGCCACACCCCACAGGCCTAGGTTACCACCCAGTAAATCCATTACAATGGATTTAACCACTGATGAGATTAAAATCCTCATGACTTAAATAGATCAACTCTGAACATTAAAACATGAGCTCTTCAGGGGACATTGTATATCTAACCATAACAGGATGTTTCTACTGAAATACACATAGTTATTAAAAGACTGAAATATAAAGAAGTGCATGGTGATATCATGGTAGAGAAATAAAAACTCTGAGGTTAGAAACAATCACCGTGGTATGCTTATAGGAAAAAGCAAAGTAACCCTGAGGTTGTATGAAGCAACACTATGTCAGAAATGCCTTAGGGACCTCTACATAAGTAGGAGCATAATTAAAATAAGAGGTGCTCATACTCAATCACTGGACAAATATTTGTTGAGTATTTATTGTGTACTGAGCCCTCCACTGGTAGCTGAAGATATAACAATGAATAAAATAGTCGTGGAACTTATAGTCCAACGAGGGAAGGCAAACACTAAGCACATCATATAGGGAATCACAAATAAACCACTTAATTATGGTTATCATAAGTGCTGTCTCCACTTGAAAGAAATCCCATAGGTTCAGAACTTTGAATGAGTCACACCTGATATCCCTTCAACCAGTCTCTTTGGAGGGGTCATTCCTCTTAGTGAAAGAGGTTGGAAGGAAATGTAAATGAAAATGTAAATACTTCTTTTTATCTCTTTTGGGATTAAACTTCAAACAAGTTGTGCATCTGTATGAGTCCAGGGTCTCCAGAGAAACAAAACCAGGAGGAAAAGAGGTGTATTTTAGGAAATAGGCTCACATGGTTGTACACAAAACCTTCAGGATGGGCGGTCAGGCTGGAGACCCAGGGAAGTGTTACAGTTGAAGTCCAAAAATAGTCTGGCTGACAGAATTTCTTCTTTCTCAGTGGAGGTCAACTTTTGCTGTATTACACTTTCAACTGATTTGATAAGGCCCAACCACTTTATGGATAGTAATCCACTTTACTCAAAGTTCACTGATTTTAAAGTCAGTATAATCCAACAAACACCTTCACAGAAACGTCCAGAATCATATTTGACCAGATTTCTGGGCACCATGGCCCAGTCAAGTTGATATATAAATTTAACCATCATAGTATCTCTAACTCCATTTATAATATATATACATATTTTTTCCAGGCATGGTGGCACCGGCCAGTAATCCCAGTACTAGGGAAGCAAAGACAGGAGGATCACAGGTTCAAAACCAGCCTCAACAACTTAGCAAGACCCTCAGCAACTTAGCAAGACTCTTGTTTCAAAATGAAAAATAAAATAGGGCTGGGTGTGTGGCTCAAAGGTAGAATGCCCCTGAGTTCAATGCCCAGTACCAAAGAGTATATAGATGGGGTATCACTATGTTTTCCAGGCTATTCTCAAACTCATGAGTTCAAGTGTCCTCCCACCTCAGCCTCCCAAATAACTGGGACTACCAATGCACGCCACCACACCCCACTCTCTCTAATTCTTCTTAATCTTTTTTCTTCTGAAGAAAAAAAACGATTTTCTTTTCTTATGAAGCCTAGATTTATGTTTTGATAATAAGCCCTTTTATAGTACATAGTCTGTTCTATACAACCATGATTAAGTGTATGTCCATGTGGGTAGTCATAGTAAAATATAACCAGCTAATTTTTGTTAGTATATATAAGTGTAGCATTTTCACACATAACTTGACTTTAATATTTCCTGAATCTACATCACCAATTGTTTTTTGGTGAGAAATCTTTACTTTATTATGAATGTTAAGATCTTGTTTTAGAAATTTATTGGTGCAATGTAATTATACATGGTAGTGAGATTCAGAGCGATACGTTCATATATGCACACAACTTCTCTTGGTGTGTTTTCCTCTGCACCCCACCCCCTGCTCTTGCCATTCAATGACAATCTGTACCTAAAAAAAGATTGATGGTGGAGACAAGCGAGAATGCTGCTAGGATTTCTAATGTTAACACTGCTGTGAGGTTCAGAATCTAGATTTAACTTAAAGTATCTATACCTTTGTGTTCCTTAATTAACTCGCCTATTTTAAAAATTCCACTCTTCATATTTTAAGTGTTCTCTCTCTCTCTCTCTCTCTCTCTCTCTCTCTCTGTGTGTGTGTCTGTGTGTGTGTGTGTGTGTGTGTGTGTTACTAGGGATTGAACCCATGGGCATTCCACCTCTGAACTACACCCCCAGCCCTTTTACTTTTTGTCTTTTTTTATATATACTTTTTATTGGTGCACTGTAGTCTCCCATCATAATGTAGTTCAGTGATAGTGACAAACATGCACACAGCACTTGGTGAGCTTCCCCCGGCTCCCTCCCCTCTCCCTCCCCTTCCCCACACAGGATATTGAGATTGGCATTGGTATTTTCATATATGTACATAGTATCAATGGAAGTGTTTCCTTCATTAATTCACTCTCCCCTAGACTACCTCCTTCACTCCACTGGGGTTTCTCCTCCATTACCTAAAGTACCTCTTGTATCTAGATTATTCCCTAGTTTCCACACATGAGAGAAAACATATGACCCTTCACTGTCTGTGACTGGCTAATCTAAGTAGGTTCTCGCTAGGTTGCTGAGAGTCTCACTACATTGCTGAGGCTGTCCTCGAACCTGTGATCCTCCTGTCTGAGCCTTCCAAGTACTGGGATTACATGTGTGTGCCATCACACCTGGTTTTATGTTAAACTTTTAAACTGACATTTTAAATTGAAATGTTCTATCTTCAAATAATCTCACAAGTTTATCTAAACATACACACATATATATGCTATATATATATATATTAATTAGTATATGTATGTATTAAGATGTCTAAGCATTAAATGCTCATTTAATACAGAATCTGTGATAAAATTCTACTACAATTTTTTAAAAGGTCAACATATTGCCAATGGAAACAATGTTTCACTGAACTAGTATTTTGGTTCTATGCTTTTATGAACCTAGGTTTTAAAAGTGATTTTTTTCCTTGGCTAGCCACTTATAACAGATTTTATTTATTGACAGAATTGAAAAGATTTTTAAGATGTTTTACAAATCCTAATGATTCCTTTTTGTGTGAAACTCACTGTTCTCTCTTGTACTTTCCCCTCTTTAGGTTTGGATGTGTGGAGGAGAAATGTTTGACGTTCCTTGCTCCAGAGTTGGTCATATCTACAGGAAGTACGTCCCTTACAAAGTTCCATCTGGGACCAGCCTGGCAAGAGTGAGTAACCGGGCATGAGATCAGGCTGGGCTTGCAGTGGCTTTCCTCAGGGAGAGTTCTCAGCTTCGTACGTGGTATAATCAAAGGCCCAGTCTGACAGAAATTTCAGACATAGAGAGTTCCTGTGTTTCTCAGTGTTTTATGTCCATTGCCTAAAGAAGTATTAACTAGTATGCAAATTCTTGTTATTAATTGCCTCAAAGAATCTTCACATGCATTATACATAATCTTCCCCATTACCTTCTGAGGTTGGTACTCTTATCTTTATTTTGTAGATGAAAAAGTGTAGGCTTAGTGAGGTGCTCTTTCATGCTCACATGAGTATGAAATAGCAGAGTAGGAGGGTAAGCCCACGTCAACAGAATGGACAACCAGTTCTTTTCCCCCAACATAGTGCATCAGGACACACAATTAGTTAGATAGAACAGGGGTAAGTGGGGGATGGGAGAAAATGGAGACCCAAACTCTGGCTTCTTCTTGTTCGTAACTAGGGCCAACTCTGCATAAAATTTTACCCCATCCTCAAAATTCCAAAATCAGCCAAGACTAGATTTTGTTTTTTCAGGTACTGTTTTGAATACAACCTTCCTCGTAGACCAAATGCAAGGATGCTTTTTCTCTTCTGCCTTTTAGAATGTGTGCATACATGTTTGGAAGGATATGGTCACACCGCCTTCTCCAAACAATCCAATAATGTCTCCATTTCCCATGCTGCTTTCATCCTAGCTGGGTCCAATCTCTTCACCACAATATGCACCTGCTCTTGCTCAGATGCCAAATCCAGAAAAAGGATGTTTTCCCACATCCCTTGGCATAATGCTCACTTGGGAATCTAATCCTGAATTATTCATTTTGGTTCTTTTACCAGCAAGACTGCAATATATAACTGCTGGAGTCTTTTATATAAAGCTCAATAAGCTCACATAATAAGCTTTTGTGTAATAATAATAATAAGCCAGTTCATTAGGATTCATTAGAATATCAGTCCAACAGGGCAGAGATTTTTATCCGTGGTATTTGCTACTATACCCCCAACACCTGAAACAGTGTTCAGTGGCACTCAGATATTTTTTAAAAGAATTAATTCAACAGAAAAACTAAGGAAAAAGTGCTATGAGTCTAAGTTGTTAGTAAAACTTAAACTTTATTTTTTTTTTAGTACTGGGGATTGAATCCAGGGGTATTCTACCTCTGAGCTACACCCCCAGCCCTATTTTTTTATTCTTTATTTTGAAACAGGGTCTCACTAAGTTGCAAGGGCCTCACTAAGTAGCTGAGGCTGGCGGCGAACCCGGATCCTCTGATCTCAGACTCCCAAGTACTGGGATTACAAGCGTGCGCCACCATGTCGGGCAAAACGTAACCATTTTAATCAGGTACGATAAAATTTTCATTTACAATGAGTCTCTTGGTGGAAGGCTGTTATTCCTCATTCTTTTCTGAGATTGTCAACGGTGTCCATTCTTCTTTAGTCACACTTGTAATCTTTTTGTAGCACTTAGAGTTTATAGTAATGAACTTACATCACATGAATCTTGAAGGGAAATACTCAGTATTCCTCTCTCCCTGCAAAATAATTAATATACTCTACTAAACAGCTGTAGAAAAATACCATTGGAAGAAAACAATCACAAAATCATTAAGTGATTAAAAAGCTGCATTTTGGATAAATAATACGGTTTAATTTAGTGATATTTTGCTGCTATACTCCCAACACCCAGAGCAGTGTTTATTGAGCACTCAAATCTGTGTTGAAAGAAACAGTTTAGGCGTAAGTTTTAATTTAATGGTTTTATTTAGTCATAAGACTTAATACATATGGGTCAGAAAAAAAACAAGAATTCACAAGAATGTTAAAGAATAGACAATTTCGAGTACACATCACAAATCAGCCATGTAGATATCATAAATCATAAATCACAGTTCAAAATATCCTAAAAATAATTGTGTTCTCTCATGTATCCACTTTCATTCACCAGCACACTCCCCAGTTTGTACCCCAAAATGAATTCCTCTTTTTCAGGATGGATGGTGTGTATGGTTGATCTGTAGTCAAAAGTAGAGTGTAAAAGCTGAGTGTGTGAAGTCTTGCTTATCCAAAAGCTTTTATTTAAAAAAAATACAACTGTTCATATATTTTCAAGAGAGAAATGAAGTACTTTTTCAAGGACTATCAAAGATAGGGAAACTAGGGATGGCACATAAAACTTTGAGGAAACAGTAAGTATTCATTCAAATGAAAAAAGTCCATAATTCTGAGTTTTAATCTTTTCCACTTAAATTTTACTTGAGGGCTCATTTTAATTTTTTTCCTAAACTGCTAGAGCAATCAGAAAGTTATAAATATTGAAGCTCAAGTGTCACTCTAAGGAACATTTTATGACTTTTTTAGGTAAAAAGAAGTATATTAAAATGAAAAACAATTCTGTTATTTTGTGGGAGAACCTCAACTACCTTGCTACACCCTACATTATTACTAAATCATCAAAAATCATGAGACTATCAAGGTGCTTGAAATGCAGGGCCACATCTACTCAATAGATGTTTTCATCTTTCTAGTCTCATTGGGAAATGGAGAGGAAGCTGGAGACATGGTCCAAAAGGCTTGTTTTAGTACTTTACAAAACTTCATTTAGTTCTTTAAAAATGTACACCTTTGTAAATTGGTGATTCCAGCAGACTTCCAACACACACACAGACACACACAAACACACACACACACACACACACACACACACACACACACGTCCTCTTGAATTAAAGAACTTGAAGAAAGACCTTAAAAGATACTTCAAATAAATTAATAGGTTTCATACAATAGTGGTCGCAAATTCAGGACCAGTGTCCAGGGCCAACTTCTGGACAACTTTTTCCCCAGCCTCAGTCAACTGCAAAAAATAAGAATCACAAAGCTACATCTGTTCAATTTAATAACACTTCTTTTATGTAGTGATATAGGCTTTTTTCTTTCTTTTTTAGGCCAGGATTCAAGACAGTAGATTTTTGTTAATGACCTTATTTGTCAAAAACAAAAGTTAACATCCCTATGTTATTTATCACATAATGCAAAATTCTAGGACATAGTGACGTACGCTTTGGCTTTGTATCCATCAATATTCTTGCAGCCATATCTAAAAATCTGAACACATAACTTAGAGGAAAGAAGATTTATTTTCTTATGGTTTAGGGCTCAGTCCATGTGAGGCCAGGGACAGCAGATCTCAGAGCATGGTGGTGGGAGGTGGAGAGAGGGAGAGCACATGGGCTGTGCTCCTCGCATCACAGAGGCCGGAAGAGAGAGAGAGAGAGAGACAGAGAGAGAGAGAGAGAGAGAGAAAACAGGGGGAGAAAGAACCCTTTATATAATCCAAGGCTGCATCCCCAAGAACCCACCTCCAGCCACACACTACCAGCCTACCAAGTACCACCCAGGTAAATCCATTACAATGGATTTATCCACTTCTGGGATTACAAGCCTCATGACTCAATTATATCAATGCTGAATATTAATAAATGAGCTCTTTAGGGGACATTTTATATCTAACTATAACAAGCTTCATTTGGGAACCAGAGTACTCCCTTACCTTAGTAAGTCTAGAGATATTTCTGAATTTGCTCAGGCCTGAGGTCAGAACACCGGCACACAGTTGTGGCATCTTTTCCCTGGGCATAAATGAGACGTCCCTGAGGGAAAGGATGCTCATCTCTAGAGTTACAGGGACAAGAAAGACACTAGGGTCATGGTGACAATCATCTCTTCTTTGGGATGTCACTGACTGTCCTTCATCACAGAAGACAGAGCAGCTGCTCAGAGAAGGGCCACTGAGTGACTGACGCTTTGCACAGCCAGAGGTGCCCGGGTGGGAAATGGGTGGGAGAGTCTCGAGGAAACCCCTTCATTCTGACAGCCGAACCCTCTGCCAAAGGAGCACTAATTGCTGCCACCTCTTGTGGGGATCACAGACACCTCTGTAATTCCACACGACCTGAGACAGGTGGCTCTAACAGTAGGGACAGGACAAAGGTAGAGAGCAATTATACCATGGCTAAACATGCCAACTGATTATAGGACAATGGTAGTCATGAGATCCCCTTGGCACATGGGAGTGCACCCAGGAGGGTCCCCCTGACCATAGAGGTCAGCCCTGCAGACTGAATTGGGGCATTCCTGGAAGCCCACACAGCTGCCCTTTCTAATGCCAAGAGGAGACAAGGTTGGAACCAACCTTTACCCTACGTCTGTAAAGGACACCAGAGAGTACAAGTCACAGAACTATATACTTTTATGTTTCCCCTCTGACAGTGTCCATACTTTATTTCTCATTCTAAAATTTCATCTTGACTTTTATGGCAACCATTCAAGAACAGGGGGCATTTAGATTTTTCTCAAGTCTCAGGATATGAGTTAAAATCAAAGAAGTGAAATCTCACCGAAGTCATATTATATAGGATAGTCCACAGTTCTTGAAAATGGTAACTCACAGTAAAAGGACTACAGATCAAATGGTAAATGAGTAGAGGTGGGTTTATGAAGCAAGGTCTTTCTGTCTGAGAACCATGCTCCTAAGCATCCTGCCCTTAGAGAAGGAGCCGCTGGGGCCTTCGTGGCAGGGGCACCAGCAGGGGCAAAATACTAAGCAGGAGCAGGCAGGCACAAACTGGGACAAAGGACTGTGTTCGGGGCCAGGGAGCGGAACTGTGAATTTGCAGACCCTGGAGGAGCACCCTGTATGCAGACCACAGGGCAGAACTTTTCCTTTCAAACTGTGGGGAGGAATGGGAAGAGCCAGGATAAAAATAAAAGAGAGAAAGTGGAAAGATCAACAAGTAAATATTAAAGGGGAAAAAGACTAAAGAAAATAACACCTTGAATGCAAGAAACACTTGTAAAGACAATTTCACAAAAGATTTTTATTGACTTACTACAGCATGCAAGGAAGGGCAAGCCAGACGTGGCTAGAAGGTTTCCATCTTGGTGCCTGAGAGAAAACAGCAAAAAGAGGGAAGTGAGGAAGGGGAAAAGAGAAGAGGCTGGTTCATGTTAGTCACGGTGAATTCCAAGTGATGACCTGCACATGGGCTCAGGAGCACCAGATCTGGGGAGACGTGCGCAGACTTTCCTCCTAGAATTCTGGGAACCCAAAAAAACCTTTGCCAGATATCCTTTAGCTTACATTTTCATTTCTAGGGGGGAAAAATGCTTATTGTGCCAGGCTCTATGGTAAGCTCTGGAAGTTTAAGTAATGAACAAGCCAAATACAAATCTTTTTTATTTTTTTTAATTGGCACTGGGACTGAAACCCAGGGACATTATATCTCTGAGCTATACCCCCAGATCTATTTCATTTATTTCTTTATTTATTTATACTGGGGATTAAACCCAGGGTCATTCTATCTCTGAGCCACACCCCCAGTGCTATTTTACTTTTTCCTTTTTTTAGAAACAGGGTCTTCCTAAGTTGAGGGCCTCACTAAATTACAGAGGCTGGCCATGAACCTGCAATCCTCCTGTCTCAGCCTCCCATGTACTGGGATTACAAGTGTGCGCCAACACACTCAGGTCAAATACAAATCTTAGTTTCTCTCAACTAATGATGCTGATTATGATGGTTAGGTCTAGTCCACATAGTCCAGCAATTTTGTTATGCCAGAATATTGAGAGAATGAGAAAAGGGCTAACGCAGAATAATCAAACTCATCTTACATACTTTATCTACACAGGAACTGTTTTGTATAGTTTATCATTGGAACTATGATTTAACAGAAGATGAAGTATATGTCCTCTATAGATAGCATATAGCATTATTTATATATGTAATGATATATGTTTTATATTAGCTGATTATGCTTAATGATCCTATAGGCTACACTAACCTACACGCAAGTTATAATGTTTTTGTCTCTATATATTTGCTTAGGGTTTCTTAGCTGAACAGAATGACCCTTGAAGATTTCCGATGGTTATTTCATTCTGTCAGCGGGAAGGCTCGGTCTGGGGTCTGAGGGAGAATGCTGGCTCTCCCTCTGTCAGCTATGAAATGACTTCTTAATATACTTCCCAAGATGCCTCTCTTCCAGGGCCAGGTCCCTGACGACATCCAGCTCTGCTCACTTCATAGATCATCACAGACTCCTGAAATTGATGGGGGTGGGGAGAGGTATAAAGAGGAGGAAGAGGAGGAGGAGAAGTGCTTCTGTGTACCAGCCCCAGCACCCCAAGTCAGCTAATGAATATTTCCCTGCTGACCAGGGTGTCAGGATTCCAGTCTGAAACAGCTGAGATGGAAGAGGACAAGATCTAACATATGCAGCTCTCCCTTGTTTATGTCAGTAAAATACATCAGTTGGGGGAAAAGCATTAACAAGGCCAAAATGACCAGTTTGATATTGGAAAATAAAATCACCAACAAGGCTATAAAGTATGGTGACGAATGGGAAACCAACACCCCTACAAATTGACCTTTCTCCCCTGATGACTGTGAATCAGTTTACTCTCATAAAGCTGCCCGGCCAGTAAGAGCTGTAGCATGACAACCTTAGACATCAACGGCAGCCAGCGCTTCCTTCTATGGCTCTTAAAACAATAGGGTTCAGATGCTTTATTTGAAACTATCATTGAGTTCAGGGACATGGCGGCCTATCATGGGCTTTCTCCCAGAAAGTCGGAAATGATAAATTCCTCCCCAAAGACTCAGCCTGCATAAATGGGTAAGACTTCTGTGCAGAAGCAATCCCTCTGAAAATAATAACCATCTCTAATTCTTCCCTGCAATATAACAAAAAGGGCAATAAGGCTGTCCAATACTTGTGGCAAGAACTAAAGATGATTCACGTGCTGCAATCATGTTTGCTTCTCTTTCCTTTTGGCCACAATATAAAAATAGAATACCTTCTACTAAACTGATATAATATCTTCTATTTAGATGGGGCTTTTTAAGACATTCAAGCATCTTCCATAAATAACGTTTCACTATTCTCCATGTTATCTACTCCCAAAAAGAAATCATAAATTGATTATGTGACAATAATGACTCAATAATCATTAAGATACAATAAATCACCAGGCGTGGTGGTACACGCTTGTAATCCTAGTACTTGGGAGACTGAGACAGGAGGATCTCAGGTTCGCGGCTAGCCTCAGCTTCTTAGTGAGTCCCTCTGCAACTTAGTGAGTCCGTTTCAAAATAGAGAATAAAAAATAGAGCTGGGGGTGTAACTCAGAGGTAGAATGCCCCTGGGTTCAATCCCCAGTACCCCCAAAAAAAGATACAATGAATCCATTGCATGCTATGAAAATCAATGTCATTCCTCCTCTCCAATAAGGCTTAGGCTACAGAAATTCTGTTAATAAGTATTTATCAAGTACCTATTATGTACCAGGCAGAAATGCCCTGGGATTCAACATATCCTAAAGCAATAGCATAAAGCTTTTCCAATTAGATCGAGCCATTTGTTTGTAAAGTAATGACACCCCCACACTGCAGTTAAGTTTCCAGTAGGCAACACTGGTGGAGTGTTTAATCATCTCCTTTTTTTTTTTTTTTTTTTTTTTGCAGTGCTGGGGATTGAACCCAGAGGCATTCTACCTCTGAGCTACACCCCCAACCCTATTTTACTTTGAAACAGAGGCCCGCTAAGTTGCTGAGGCTGGCCGTGAACCTACAAAACCTACAATCCTCCTATCTCATCCTCCCAAGTAATCATGTCTTCTCTTGAACACTGGGCATTTTACACTTGTGCTACATGTGAGGAAAACAAGGCAGATTGAAATGGCTCTGTCCACCAACGGCCTGTGCAAAGAGAATGGGAAAGCATGACACACAAATCCATTTCTCACTGCTTGATGCTCGCCTGCTCCCTTAATTCCTAATCCAGTGGTTTGAGAGCATTTTAAAGAATCTGTATGCTATGTTTGTTTTCTTAACAAATAACAACTGAGTAACGCATTGTCTTTTAACATTTTTAAACAGTATGGAGAACTGGGTGTGGTGGCGCACGCTTGTAATCCCAGTCCTTGGGAGGCTGAGACAGGAGGATCTGGGTTTGCGGTCAGCCTCAGCTACTTAGTGAGGCCTCCGCAACTTAGTGAGACCCTGTTTCAAAATAAAAGGATAAAAAATAGGGCTCAGGGTGTAGCTCGGAGGTAGAATGCCCCTGGGTTCAATCCCCAGTGCCACACACACACACAAAAAAAAAAACAATATGGGGGTAAAGCATAGAGTTTTCATGCCACACATTGACACTAAACAAAGTAAAATAGCAAATTATTTTAAGGGAAAATAATTAATCCTCATCAATACAGAAACCCATTAAATCACAAAGATAAAAAACCAAGAGAGGAAGAAAACAACAAAGGATACTTAAAACAACCAGAAGAAAATTAATAAAATGTCAGGAATAGTAAGCCTTTACATACCAATATTAATTTTTTTTTTTTTTTTGCGGTACTGGGGATTGAACCCAAGGGCATTCTACCTCCGAGCTACAGCCCCAACCCTATGTTTTTATTCTTTATTTTGAAACAGGGTCTCACTAAGTTGCAGAGGGCCTCACTAAGTAGCTGAGGCTAGCCGCAAACCCAGATCCTCTGGTCTCAGCCTCCCAAGTACTGGGATTACAAACTTGTGCCACCACGCCTGGCTACCAATATTAATCTTGAGTACAAATGAATTAAATTTCCCAATGTGTGTGTGTGTGTGTGTGTGTGTGTGTGTGTGTGTTCGTGTGTGTGTGCGTGTGTGTGTGCGTGTATTCACTGACAGGTACATCTCCTGCCATTTCACATGTCATGACAAAATATATGAGGTTAAGATGTTGTTGTATTAAAACTTAAGAATTTTCTACAAAACATTTCAAAACTATCCTTCAGTTGGTTTCTTACTATTTATTTGTTCTACATGTTTTTTCACCAAAAGCTCCCACAGATGCTATGTTCTTAGTAACATTAAGGCATTTTGCTCAACTTAATTGTTTCAAATATTCCTTGGTGCTTTCCCAAGTTATGACTTATGAATCAATTATTTGATGTCTTCTAGTGTTCAAAACAGAGCATATAATTGAGTCAGGCAGACCCCAAGCTGGGAGCAATATTCACAACTTCTGGAGTTATCACATGAGGACCAGCATTTTATATTAGCTTTTGTTTATACCTACTGGAATATTTTATGAAGCAAACAATATTTAAATGGCAGCCCTAGATATTTACATGATAATTGGTTGTCACGATTAATCAGTACTTTTACGTTGTCATCCTTAATGAAATTTAAGGAGATTTATTGTGTATTTCAGAGATACCTACTCCAGTCTGTTTTGGTTACTTTCTTTCCAACCTAGAGCATTTTGACACTTTATGTTGTTATTTAGCATTTATATAGCTTTCTTTTTGCAAAGCACTTGAGAAACACACTACATGGTGAGCCCTATTTGTGAGCCAGGGGGAAATTTAATTGTTTTTTTTATCATTATCTCTATTAGAACTAAATGTTTTCCTGCATTCCCAACTCCACTGGAAACTCAGAAAGAAGAAATCTTGCCCAGACCAAATAGGTCCCTGCTGCTACAAAATTAAGCTGCTGGAATTTAAGCAAATTAAAATATTTTGGCATGCCATAACCTCAATAACCAAAGACACAACTGTTGCAGGGCTGGCTGCTTCGTAACTCTGCCTTCCAGGACCCCATCCCGCGAGGAAGCCGCAGGAGCGCCTGGAGAGGAGGGACTCATCTTGTGAAATTAGCTTCTTCCCGTGAGATGTGCGGATGCACAGTGATTCTGGGCTGGAGGCCTCTGCGATCTCATTTCCATTCCAATCATCTTGTTTCTGATAGTTTATTAGTTCATGGCAAGAATTTTATTTCCAACTCCAATTCCAGCCCCAATATGTCTCCTTTTTAGTGCTAGTTGAGGTAGAGGAAGGAGTTCCACTTGGTGTTTTCAAATGGTAGCTTTGCTGTGTCTGAATGCTTTTCGTATTCCAATTCTGAAAACAGTTTATAAAAGCAAAATTTCACAGATTACCTAAACTTTTAAAAAATATAAGAGTGGATCTAAGGACCCCACAGTGGCCACTTAGAAACAGGGAAATTTTTTTTCCTGCCTGTTTTGAAAGTATGGAGAATTGTACTTTCAAAGTATGGAGAGTCTATTTACAACCACTGTAATAAGTGCTATAGCACTATTTAGGGTAGCCACAGTTTGCTTGAATGCATCCTGTGTATGTTCTTGTGACTCTTGATTCTCTCTTTGACTACTAGTTAGAAATGTTGGTTATAGTTTATAAAAAGAAATAGCAAATGGATGGTACTAATCATCTAGAAATAAGGTCATACTTCCCTTCGATACCTAAGTTGTGATGCCATGAGATGCCATGGGTTTGACTGACAGAAATGAACACTGACACTCAGGTTGCTCCAGAGTGTCTCTAGCCCTCCACCAAAGGCTCCCCTCCAGGGCTCACATACCCATCTGTCAGATGTGGCCCCTCTGCTGATTTGCTTTGTCTGATTCTGCCCTTTATCTCCTGCCTGTGAAGCACTGGAGAAGACACAGCACCACCATCATTCACAATTAGCCCATTAACTTCTAGCTTGTGCTGCTGAATCTGGCCCAGACCTTCTCCGGGTCCTTGGTTGACTCAGCCAATGGTTATCTTCTCACAGTGAGGCATAGGTGCTCACTTAAGACTCCGGAGACCTCTGTTTCTGTGGTCTCTCTTCCTCATACACAGAGTAAAAGGCTGAAGGGCTGCCCACCCCCCAGGGGGCTGATGGAGGCCAGGGAAGCTGAGAATGATGGGTTTTTTGTTTGGTTACTTACTCTGCAGGTGCATATTGCCTGCCTTTTGTCCACTTTGCTGCCTCTTCTCTTATAAAAGCTGTTTGTGCCCCTGAGTCTACAAAGATGGTGATTTGAAACAAAAGGTTTTCTCTATCTCCCTTCAAAGTTAGCTTTGAGTAAAACCTATTTTCCTGCCAATTTAACTTTGAGTGGAGCATGAGGATGAGTAGAGCCTAGCCTCTTGCCCAGTGCAGTAACAGTTCTGCCCAGTAACACTACCAATAGCAAGCACCAACATGCTACACGTGTAAGTTGCCTTGGAAGAACTTGCAGCCTCGTTCAAAGCCTAAAATAATTACTTCCAGCCAGACATGGTGGTGCACACCTGTAATCCCCATAGTTGAGAGGCTGAGACAGGAGGATCACAGGTTCAAAGCCAGTCTTTGCAACTTAGCGAGACCCTGTTTCAAAATTAAAAAATAAAAAGGGGCTGGGGGTGTAGCTCAGAGGTAGAATGCCCCTGGTTTCAAACCCCAGTACCAAAAAATAAAATAAAATAAAGATTATTGCTTCCTCTGGCATAATCTAACTGAAACACACGAGAAATCTAAATCAGATTGCCTAGCCAAACCACTCCCAAGCTCCTGATCCACAGAAACTATGAATGATGAAGACAATGTTTATTATTGTTTTAAGCTACTCAGTTGTAGCACAAACAGTTATGTATCAATAGATAACTAATACATCTGTTTCTGCTCAACAGTCTTTCATCAGTAAAATTCAGCATAATTTTAAGAGGCACAATTACTTCAGAGGATACATTTGAAGCTTAAAATTAGGCAAGCTTGCACATTAAAGGACACTATCAACAGAGGAAAAAGGTAGCTCAGGGAATGGGAGGAAAAAAATTGCAAAACATATATCTGTTAAGGAGTCAATATCCAGAATATATATATATTTTTAAACTACTACAACAACAATAATAACAACAACCAAAAAATAAAAACCCTGATAGATATGTGCAAGAATCCATTTCTATAGAGAACAGAGAATCCAGGAATGAATTCTTGCATAGAGTCAATTGATAGAGTGGAGAAAATATATTCTTCTTAACAAATGATGCTAGAAAAATGGAATATCCATACCCAAAAAAGTACATAAATAAACTTCCATCCCTATTTTGCACCATACACAAGAATTAACCTAAATGCATCATATAATTATTTAAAGGGTAAAATTATAATATTTTAGGAAAAAAAGAAGAAAAATGTTTGCAAAGTTAGGTTAAATCTTCTTAGACATGATACCATTAGAGCTACCCCTGGGGTGGGGGTGGGGAAATTGATAAATTGAACTTCATTAAAATTAAGTCCTCCTACTCTTCAAAGGTGCTGCTAAGAGAATAAAAATACAAGACAAAGACTGGGAGAAAACATTTGCAAATCACATCTGACAAAGAACTTGTATGCAAAATATATAAAGAATTTCCAAAATTCAATAGTTAAAAAACAAGTCTGGGGGTATAGTTCCATGGTAGAGTGCATGATCAGCATGCATGAGGCCCTAGGTTCAATCCTCAACACCAAAAATATATATTTTAATGAGCAAAAGAATTAAAGATATTTTACCGAAGAAGATATATGTATGGTAAATAAGCACATGAAAAGATGCTTAACATCATTAGTCATTAAGGAAAAGCTAATTAAACCAATAAGATTTTGGTCAAAATTTAAAAGATGGATGATAACATGGCTCAGAGAAGGTATAGATAACTGGAATGATCATACAGTACCCCTTTGGAAAACAGTTTAGCAGTTTCTTTAAAAGTTAGGGATATATCTAATACATGATCCAACCATTCCACATCAAGATATGTACCCAAGAGAATAAAAGCAAATGTTGATAACAAAGACTTGTACAAAACTGTTCTTAACAGCATTATCTGTAATAACCCAAAACTAGAAATAATCCACTAAAGCCAGTCATGGTGGCATGCACCTGTAATCCCAGTACTTGGGAGGCTGAGACCGGAGGATTATAGGTTCAAGAACAGCCTCGGCAACTTAGTGAGACTGTCAGTAACGTAGTGAGACCCTGTTTGAAAACAAAAAATTAAAAAAGGGCTGGGGTGTAGCTCAGAGGTAGAATGCCCCTGGGTTCAACTCAAGGAAGGAAGAAAGGAAGGAAGGAAGGAAGGAAGGAAGGAAGGAAGGAAGGAAGGAAGGGGAAAAAAGAATCCACAATGTCCATCAATATGGAAATGGATAAACAAATCATGGCATATTAATATGATGGAATACAATAAAAAGGAAGACATGAAACTACATGGATAAAAATGAAAATAATTATGCTGAGTGAAAGAAGCCAGACAAAAATGGCACATGTTCCATTAATAATATTTATATAAAAGTCTAGAAAATGCAAATTAAACGATAGTGACAAAAAGCATATCACTGGTTGCAAGGGGATGGTCAAGCTGCCACAGAAAGGAGACAGGGAGAGAGATGTCAGAGAGACAAGAGGAAACATTTAGAGGTGACAGATATGTTCATTATGTTGGTTGCAATGATGGTTTTACTAATATATATGAATATCAAAGTACCCCAAATTGTATACTTTAAATATAAGTAGTTTGTTGTTGTTGTTGTTTTGCTTTTTTTTTTTTTTGCGGCACTGAACCCAGGAGTATTCTACCTCCAAACCATACCCCCAGCCCTATTTTGTATCTTTTATTTTGAAACAGGGTCTTGCTAAGTTGCAGAGGGCCTCACTAAGTAGCTGAGGCTGGCCATGAACCCGGATCCTCCTGTCTCAGCCTCCCAAGTACTGGGATTACAAACATGCACCACCACGCTTGGTGTAAGCAGTTTTTTATATCAATTATTCCTCAATAAAGCTGTTGTTAATATTAGACTTACATGTATTTGGGGAGTTGTTTTGTCTGTCCTATATCTGATGTCTACATTAAATGCTTTCATAATACTACCAGAAATATCCAAAATCTTCAGGCAAAAATATGATAGCTCTATACAATCAAAGAGAAACTAACTAACCCTTGTTCAAGGTAGCCAAAAGCAGGTAACCACCTACAAATAGCTCAGACAGCCTTGGGGAAGAAGGAATGGGAAATTGCCTGTCAAAGAAGTCTCATTTGTAGAGCTGAATTAGCCTCCTCTCTCTATGCCGCAGGTTTCCCACCGACTTCAAAGCCGTCTTCAGATCAGAGGAAAGCAGAGCTCCGCTGAATAATTGTTGTGAGGTTGGGACTCTCTTCAAGAGAGTCTCTTTTGAGCTGTCCCCAAGATGACATTATCATATTATCAATGATAAGAGGGCTTTGCGATGGGACTACTGAGCCACTAAAGCCCTCTTAAGCTTCAAAGAGAAGACAAGAAATGCATTCAAATCAAAGCAGAAATTTTAGAGTCACAGGACAGTGATGCGATTCCTTGCTGTAGGAGTGCCTGTGACAAATAAGAAACCGTTTCTGTGTGAGATTGGCTCTGTGAGCTATGCCTAGTTTCTGTGGGTAAGCGCCGAGAAATATAGAGCTGCAGAAAGAGAAATCCATTACTCAACCCACCATAATGCAATAGCTTAATATTGACATGGCCCGGCATGCGGATTGGGGTCACGCTGGTCCACACATATTAATCGCCCCCTGCACAAAGAAATAGAAGCACACTATGGAGGCGAGGTGGCCCAAGTAATGCAATTGCTGGGGACAGTCTCATGGCCAGAGAAAAAATCGACTCCCAGGTAACATGCTGAGAAGCTGAACATGGATTGTATGTTTAGAATAATCGAATAGTAGGATCTAAAATGTTGCTGGCAATAATAATAATAATTAGTGGGTAGATTTATGCAGTTTCATGAACCAACAGGAAAAATGGAACTATCTATTTTTCTCATGCTGCATGATCAAGATGAACAGTCGGAGCTGGAAATCTATTCCTATGAACTGGGCTAGGAATGTGATTTAATGTTCCTTGTAAAATATCAATTCACAGACCTGATGAGTATTAGAATTAAGGAAAGATTCAGTGTTGGATAGTGCAAAGAAAACAAGACTTGAATGGTAAAGACCTCCAAATAAAGCAGAATGTGTTAAATGTGTCGACAAATATTTGGGCAACACAGAGAAAGCAGAGATTAATACTAGTTTGGGTTAAATAGGGGAACATGTTGTGATTCAGAAGGAATCACAGAAGGGTGCCATGAAAACAGAGCAGGACACCAATGTCTTGTACACAGAAGGTGCTCAGAATAAAGCTTTTATCTCATTTATCATTCAAGAAGTGTGAAGGTCTGCAGTTTCTTAAAATAGAGAGATCCTTTATTTGCTTTCTACATCAAATGACTAAATGTATTCCTCAGCTCCAGTAGCTATCTTTCTCAAACTGTTACATGACCTCATGCTAGCCACTTCCCAAGTAGGTGGATCCAACTTGAATGGGATGGAGTCCCCTCTCCCAGTCTCCCTTGTCTACACAGACTTGGGCCTGGATGAAACCCAGCTCAGATATGCAAAGATAGAAGGCCTTCGCCTACTTATTGCAGACTGAGGTTAGCATTATGCCTTAAACAGTCCATTTGGGCCATGCTGAGCCCTCGCCTCTAGCTACCAATTAGCCCTGCTGTTCCCTTAAGCTCTGTGGCTACCTCCCTGCTTGCTTCACAGATAGAGGGCCAGCAGGATCGCCTGTTAGAAACTGAAAAGCAGTGGGATTGCATGTTTATATTGTATCAGCTGTGTATGACAGCAGACTCCTCAGCAGAGAGCTACTTGAAACTTCTCTGGAATCATTTCTACAAAACCAAAACATTCACCATGTATTGGCAATAGCATCAATGAATGCCAGACTTAGCACATAGGGTTGCTTAATGAATTAGAAAACACTCATGGAGCACATGGAATACACAAACTATGTATAATGAAAATAGGGTTGTCAGATTGTAGCAAATAAAAGTACAAGATGCTCAGCTAAGTTTGAGTTTCAGATAAATAAATAACTTTTAGTATAAACATTTCACAGGCAATATTTATAATTCAAGGTTAATTATATTTATATTTTTAAATTATTTGCTGTTAATATGAAATTCACATTTAACTATGTGCCACGCATTTTACTACTTTCCCCTTGGTGGGGGTTTGGCGGTACAAACTTTATTCTGTAAAAAAACAATTAGTAAATATTTTTGGTTGTCAGCGTCTATCACATATTCTTTCTATTTTTTAATATAATCCTTTAAAAATATAATAACTGGTGAGAAGAGGGCCAAGTTAACATTCACTCAGAGATTGGAATGATGCTCCCATAAGCCAAGGAACACTAAGGATTGCTGGCCACCACCAGACACTAAAGAGAGGCATGGAATGGATTCTCCCTCAGCGCGAGCTTCCGGAAGGAACTGACCCGACCAATGCCTTGATTTTCGAACTTCAGGACTCCTGAACTGTAAGGGAATCGATTTCTGCTGTTTTAAATCCCCCAGTATGCTGTCTTTTTTTGTTATAGCAACTCTGGGAAATGAAAACAGCTGGTCTCCAAGATGGTCATCCTCACTTCCTTCTTCCTATACACCAACCATTGCATCCCTCCATCAAGATGGCCACCCTCACTTCCTTCTTCCTATACACCATTACATCCCTCCATCAAGATGGCCGCCCTCACTTCCTTCTTCCTAGACACCATTGCATCCCTCCATCAAGATGGCCGCCCTCACTTCCTTCTTCCTAGACACCATTGCATCCCTCCATCAAGATGGCCGCCCTCACTTCCTTCTTCCTAGACACCATTGCATCCCTCCATCAAGATGGCCGCCCTCACTTCCTTCTTCCTATATACCATTGCACCCCTCCATCAAGATGGCCAACCTCACTTCCTTCTTTCTATAAACTCATTCTATCCCTGGATCAACAGTTCCATGCATTTTATCTTGGCAACTCTAACTGGGAAAAATAAGAAAAGCATTTCAAGAAGTAGATGGGATCAGACAAATAGAAGAGGGCCCTGAGGCAGGAGAACTGATATGGAGAAAGGCAAGAAGCAGTTGCATTTTTTCAAAGGCGAGGAATAGAGCAGTTTTTATAAGCAGAGGTTTCATGTAGGAGAATGAAATTAAAGAGGACTGTTAGAGACCTACTAGGGAATGTCTTCGTGGGCAACCCTTACATAGCAAAAACTTGGAGATGGGTATTATTCAAGATCCAACTGTCTCTTTTAGGAGAAATTGTCTTGTTTAGCAAAACACCTGCAAAGGACAATATGGTTATGGAAAGGGAGCCCTCAGAGCTTCTCCAGGATGAGCAGAGATAGACAATGAAAAAGTTGAATTTGATCTTCATGGAAAGGGAGAAGAATTTATGATATTCTTGTGCAACCCTACAAAGGAGACATAAGAAGGCAATTTGGAGAAGGATGGCACCATGGCGGGCAGCCAACAGATGGAATGAGAAAATTTTGTTTAGAGAGATGTTTCCTATAGCAACCAAAGGATCTGACAGAATCCAAGACATCAAATACTCCATCTTATATCATCATTTATCCTGTTAAGTCATCTAAGTCTCTGCTATTTCCAGAAAACCTTCTGTAAAAGTCTACTCAGATGACCTACTGGAGAGGTATATGAGAGAAGAGGAAATGTACTTATGTACCCCACTCAAGTATCTGCAGGACGGAGGGCAAAGAGCAAGCCCCGGAAAGATGCCAGCAGGAGAAAAAGATCCCCAGACAAGAAATTGAAGTGAAAGACGCATGTGTGAACACACACCACAGAATCTTGAGGTTGGACAAAGACGTGCAATTTAAGATTAAAGCACTTTTGTTTAAATCTCAAAAGACTGGAAATTCAGCTAACACCTGGCTCCGTGTGTATAAGAGAACTTATCCAGATATAACTGCCGATAGTTCAGGAGTCAATGATTACCTGTATAGATCTCCCGCCATCCAAGGTTTATTCATCCTTTCCTCTTGATAACTATTTTTTGGACATCTCACCACCTTTGCCAGCATTCATTCAATCTAAGAAACAGATGGAACAACTCGGTTTGAATTATTTTTCTCTTTTACCATTTCTAGCAAGAAATGTTACTGGGATGTCTCAGTTTCATGATTCTGCACATGTTTACAGTTATGAATGTGTGAGAAATATTGTTTTGCTCCTATCATATTACCTCCATGTATTTAAATGTGTGTACATGTGCCCTTCTATAAACATCCCAATGAAATCAAATGTGTACATCTTTTTAACTATTTCCTGGAGTGAGTGAATTTATTCTACAATCTATAAAAGACCAAATAAACTCCTCATGCAACCTCTTACAATATTGCTCAACAGTTCTGCCAATGTTTTCCCACAAACTAAGAACTGATCCTCAATTACCGTCCAGAATTAACACACTGTATTGTTATTTTCAAAACAATGACCCCAGAGTGATTTGATTTGGCCAGCCACCTGGGTGGTTTGAGAATGAAGGCTATTCCTTGTCCATAACAGCCGATACTTTAGAAAGTTTCCTCCTGATAGGAAATTCTATTCAGAGGACAGAGCACTTATAACTGAAGAAGGTTAATGAGTCATTGGGAACATTAGAGAATGGTCAGGATGTTTATGTTTAAATGTTTGTGAAGCAGTACTAACTAGAAGGAAATCAGCCAGTGTAGTCTTTGCAATTTTTATGCAGTTTCTCGTTTATTGCCTTCTGGAAAACTATGAAAAAGGAATCAATGGTTTGGCATTATCCCTGGAATATGTCCATGATCCTGGTACTTTCTTTGGAGTGTTGGAGAAACTGGCAATTCTGATCTGCAACTTAGTGTCTTTCAATTTGGACATGATCATGCAGAGCTAACTGGTTAGTCCCATGGTTAACTACATCACAGCTTTCCTGAAGTGACAATCTATCAACCTGCTATCATCTGCTCCTTTTACTTATCGATATTGCTTATTCCAGCTAACATTTATCATCACCCTTTGAGTCCTTTCCAATTGAGTGCATCTGAATTAATCAGTTCCTCTGAGTTCTTGCAATAATATTTCCATTTCTGTTTCAAAAACCCAAAGAAACAAAAGTCTGCCCTTTAGCAATGGTGCTTTAATTGTTCCTATTTCAGTGCCTATAGTGCATACATATGCACACTATGAATTTGTTCATTCATTTATAATATGGTAGTTTATCAGATGAATGTCTTAATATGATCTTTTCTTAATCCAACAATTAGTATGACCAGATGAGCATACACATGTACTTGTAACCACACAAGGTATTGAACATTTAATGAAAAAAAAAAAGGACAAAAGAACTGAGAGGCCGAGGCCACAACCAAGATGCCCATATCCATGGGTTCCTAGAGACAGTCCCAGCAAACCTGCTTTGACTTCAGGGAGAGGAGCTCTATGGTGGGTTGGACCATAAGCACAGAGGACAGGATGCTCTTCGGCATATTTTCCTGTCTCAGGATTGCAAGGCGGGGTCAGGAGCTGATGGAAACATTGGGAAAGGCATAGTGCAGGGCGGCAGAGCCTTTTGCACATCCATGGCTATCAGAATGGGCGGCTGATGATGGCCGGAGCAATGGTTGCTCACTACGTCTACACCTTCTCGTCAATCTCAGCGTGGGACTATAATAAAACAAAACCTTTGAGTAATTAAAAAGAAAAATCTGCCTCCAATTTCATGACACCTAAAGTGCTTATGTATCCAATTCAAAATAGATTTCTTCATGACAAATCTTTTTTGTAAGCTATCTGAAGTTTTTACAGCATATTTTCTCTTAATGAAGTCACTTTCTTGTTATTCCCAGGTAATTTGCCTCTTTGCCTCAGCTTTTTGCTATGTTCCTGACTTTGTTCATTTTTATTAGAGAGATGTAAAGTAGGTGAAAATTAAATATTTCCACTCTATTTAATAATTAGGGGGAAATGTTGGAACTACAGCCTAAAATCATATTTGACTATAAATAAAGTTTTAATATTATGGACTAATTTCTTCCATATTTAATTTCTTCCCTCCTTGAATCTTCTTGCTAATCCTCATAAAAATTGTCTGTCTGAGGACAAATAAAAATAGAGTGCATTTCATAAAGAATGTTTGTCAAGATGAAATGTAAATGGCATGATGATACCAAGGTCTCCCGCTTAGGTTTTATGTGTGTATGTAGTACACGGTGCCATCACAGAGGAATGGAAGACATCACCTGTTTCCCTTCTTGTCCCCAAGCAAATTGGGAAATTTAGAATCAGTGGCAAATGATAGAATATAATAAAACAGTGTTGATTTTGACCATCAGTCAAGATAAACTGGAGAGAGAGGAGTGGAAAGTGTTATGGGCAAGACAATGCTGATATTAGGCAACAAACAATGACAAATAAAAACTTCCCTACCCACCTATCAGGTTTCTTCTTTTTTTTCTTGAATTTGATTTTATCTTTTAATATATTTTTGTTGGTGCACTGTAGTCTCATATAATGTAGTTCATAGTGATAGGAACATACATGCACTCAGCACTTGGTGAGCTTCCCCCGGCTCCCTCCCCACTCCCCCCTTCCACATACATGATATTGAGATTGGCATTGATAATTTCATATTTGTATATAACGTCAATGGAAGTGTTTCTTCCATTAATTTTCCCTCCCCTCCACCACCACCCTCCCCTAGACCCCCATTATCATTCCACTGAGGTTTCTCCTCCATTATCTAAAGTCTTTCTTATATCCCGATTACTCCCTGGCTTCCACATATGAGAGAAAACATATGACCCTTCACTTTCTGTGACTGGCTAATCTCACTTAACATAATGTTCTCTAGAGCCATCCATTTTTATTGCTGAGTAGAATCCCATCGTGTGTATATCCTTTAATTTTGAAATCCATTCATCTGTTATGGACATCTTGGCTGGTTCCATGAATTGTGCTGCTATAAACATGGATATGCGTGCATCACTATAATATTCTGATTTCAATCCCTTTGGAAAGATTCCCAGAAGTGGTATAGCTAGGTCATATTGTGGATATGCATCACGTTTCTTAGAAAGGAAGGAACAGGCAACCAAGAAATTAGGGCAGTCTTCATGGCTCTTCTTTTCTGCATCCTGCTGTATTAACTGAGCCTTACTTTGTAACCACCATCAACCAAAAGTAAACAAGAAGTCCACGGAGGGTGTGGAACAGGGACCAGGGCAGACAGGGGGAAGTCTATTGGAAGACACTAGAAGTAGACTATACACTCCCATTAGAAATAAGACGTCAATAACTGTGATTCCAAATCCAGCAGACCTCTGGGTGTGTTCCAGGCCTCAATTAGGATTTTGTAGCAATTTTTAAGAGAAGGTGATTTTCCTAAGTATCACTAGTTTTTACATTAGTTACTTATGCCTGGATCTTACTGAAGTTCCCAGCCATTGTGGTCATTCTGTCTAATAAGTGCAAAGGAGAAACTAGATCGGGTCGATGCTCACACCATTCAAGCACTAGAAATAAGAAACCAGAAATAAGAAGAACTGGAGTCTATGGGATAGACGCCTATGAAAATGTGGCTTAAGCCAGAGGCATCAAAACTGTTATCTTCTAGAAAAAATGCAGTTGTTCTCTCTGCCATTTAGCACCATAGCACTTGAAGGGATGCCTGAGAGCATCTCAGCTCCACCAAAGCCCTTCTCAAAGGTGACAGGAACAGCTGAGTCACATGTGGCCAAGTCCAATATCCAGTCCCTCCCCTATCCAATCCTGCACTCTTTCTATTGATAGTAAGAATAGCTCTATTTTTCACAGTACCTATTGTGTGCCAAGTACCATTCTAAGCAGTTTACAGCTATTATCTTACCTAATCCTTAAACTACCCCCATGATGTAGCTACCTACTGCAGTTGCCATTCTCAGGTAAAGAACCTGAGATCCACTGTGGGTAAGTAACTAAACCCAAAACTGGCAGAAGGGCTGAGCTTCCTACTCTGAACCCGCATACTCTTCTACTCCCATGGAGCATGCTTATTTCCCTACCCTTGATCTTCCACTGCCTGCACCCAACGAAACAGCTATAGAGAAGGCTGGCTCCCCGATGCTTCCCTTAGTCCTGTTTGTCACACAGTAAATTGCTAAATTCTGATTGACATTCACATTGCAATATCGAAACACAAGGTTTTAAATTGGGTAATGTTGGGTTATCTCTCTATAGTTGGGAGAAAAAATATAACAGCTTCTTGCCAGGCATGGTAGCACGTGCCTATAATCCCAGTACTTGGGAGGCTGAGACAGGAGGATTGAAGTTTCGAGGCCAGCCTCAGGAACTTAGCAAGACCCCCGGCAACTTAGGGAGACCCTGTTTCAACATAAAAAGGGCTGGGGATGTAGCTTGGTGGTAGAGTGCAATCCCCAGTACCAAAAATAAATAAATAAATAAGAATAACATAACAGCCTCTTTGTCCTCATTCTTTCCATGATGCCTGTTTCTTGAAATACTTTAAGCAATTTGATGCCTAAGAGGAACTTTGTTCTCTCCAGTTTCAACTACTTTAGTTCTATATTTAAAATTTTTTAAATTATAATAATGAAATAACAACAGGAGGGAGAAATTTGATATAATTGTGAGTAGAATCTTTCCTGACTCTGATAAATTAATTACCCAATTAGCAATAGAACCCCACGCCAGAAGCAGAACGTGCCCAAAGCCACAGGCTAATCCTATCACACTCCTTGCCGTTATGAAAACTCACTGTTAATAAGCCACCAACCAGAGTTGCCCGAGGTAGTCTGATTTATTTTTCTCTTTTCATTTTTCTGGTGCAACTAAAACCACCCTTTGAGCGTATAAGCCAATAAACAACATGTTTTGTTTTCTTATTTTTCTGCCACACAGAACCTGAAGCGGGTGGCTGAGACCTGGATGGACGAATTTGCCGAGTACATATACCAGCGGCGGCCGGAGTACAGGCACCTCTCCACCGGGGACATCTCTGCCCAGAAGGAGCTGCGCAGGCAGCTCAAGTGCAAGGACTTCAAGTGGTTCATGGCAGCAGTGGCCTGGGACGTGCCTAAATACTACCCTCCAGTGGAGCCCCCGCCTGCTGCCTGGGGGGAGGTGAGGAGACCCGCTTTTACCTGTGAGAACAGAATGTGTCCATCTCTCCTGGCCTCAGGTGGTGGGAGGGTCTGCTAAGCCCTGGGTCTTTCCCTCTGCCGCCATATGAGATTAATTTAAATCATCTCAGATGAGCTCAGCTGGTGGGGCATGCCTGTAATCCCAGTACTTGGGAGTCTGAGACGGGAGGATCAAAAGCTTGAGCAAGTTAGCAAGGTGCTCAGCAACTTAGTGAGACCCTGTTTCAAAATTTAAAAATAAGGCTGGGGTGTAGCTCAGAGGTAGAACACTCCTGGGTTCAATCCCCAGTACCACAAAAAAAATAAAATAAAATAAATAAAATCTCAGATAAATGAAGGCCTAACTTTTTAGAAATTACTGAAAATAAGAATTCAGCCTTCTGTGTTAATAGCTTAGCCCAGAACTATTGACCATTGTTGACTCCTCAAATGAATTTTTAAAATATACCTGGACAGCCTGGCATGGTAGCACACACCTGTAATCCCAGGCCCTCAGGAAGCTGAAGGAGAGGGGTTGAAAATCTGAAGCTAGTCTGGGCAATTTAGTGAGACCCTGTCTCAAAATAAAATATTAACCCCCCCTCAAAAAAAGGCTGTGGATGTAGCTAGTAGCGCACTTACCTAGCATGGACAAGCCTCTGGGTTCAAGCTCCAATGCCACAATAAATAAATAAACAAACAAACAGACCTAGAAAATATCTTCACTTGAGACTAGTGAAATTATCATGGGAGCGTGTAGAGAATGAAAATATCTGTCACACCACTGTGTAAATAAGTGTGATGTGATATCCATGATAGGGTCCCTCACTCTCCTCTGTGCACAGCCCTGCTGCTGTTTATATATGCAAGCACAAGGCAAGAGAGGGGCTTGGCTATTTTCTGCATTATGCAGAATCATGAACTAAAGCATTTCCATAATGCATAGACTGTGGAACAGGCCAGAGCCACAGCACTTCCTTAAATAAGCACTAACCTTTCTATCTTTGAATGCCTCTATTTGATTTCACTTCGTGATCTAAAATGGAAAGAGCTGAACCACCCCAGATCCCAAATTTTTAAAAGTTTTGATATAAAAAAGGACCATTGCACTGGGTTGCTTTTCATTCAATACTGTTACTGTAGCCTTTTCCCCAGGGAAAAGAGTGTGCTCAGGCAAAGCCTAAAACCAGAGAGGGTGGATTTAGCCTCACAATTTAACCTGCTTTTAGCAGAGGATTTCAAGGGGGGGAATGCAGACTGGGATGGATGTGAGCACGACCCCTTCTCCAGTCTTTCAGCAGCCACACGCATGAGAGGACAGACCAGTGTCAGGCATGATGCTTGAGGGAGCTGACCCTGCTCCCTGTAGAAAATGTGTTCACCAAGTCACGGTGTGTGGCGTGTTTTGCTGAGAGGGTCCAAGAAGATGCTATCTCTGCCTGGACCAGGCACACCCCAGGTGGGAAGGTAGGAAGGAGAGTCACGGCCATCGCCGTGGGCTTCATCTCCCCTGGTTTTTCCCTCTATGTGTAAGTGATCCTGACACTTTCATCTCATTTGGCCTCATCCTTTGCATCTTAAAACATTTCCTTAAAACCTCCCTGGAATTATTAGTATTATGAGTCTGTTTGTATGAATTTTAGCTGTCGTGGGCTTAATTTACAGCAGTGCAAATTTAAAGTAAACACCAGGAAGAACGCTCTTAGCCTAAGGCATGAAAAAGCATAGACATTTGCTACCCAATACGTGGAGAGTTCCTTTCTAAAGTTTTTTGGCTAAGAGTCTGTCAGCCAGCTTTCTGTGATGATTTAAACACTGTTCTGCCAAATAACTAAGAAATACACTTGAAGACCCCACGGTATCGTTTTGTGATTCGATGCTGGGTTAAAATCTCATCCATCTTTTGCCTGCCTTAAGTGGAAACATAGATTTTCATTCCCATCAGGTTACTATTTCAAAGTGCACCTGGCCACATGTTCCTGTATTACCTGACTATCCATAATCTGTATTTATAAGACCGCTTGTTTGGAAATGGACTCAAAGCCTTCATTGAGGTTCTAGAAAAGACACAACCTCCCAGGAATAATCAAAATAAGAACCATTTGCAAGACCCAGTGTGTTTTTACCCAATTACACCAGATTGCCTCGCACTTTGTCACTTGCCTGGAGACATGTCACATTCATTCTAGTTTAAACAATCAGACGCTGAGATCAGAAATTTTTTTTAACATGATAGATAATTTCTTTTCCCCAAAAGCTTCAAAATAGTAAACAAATCAAGGTTGTATTTAAGGTTAGGGAAGAATAAAATGGGGATATAGTTCCAGGGCCAGTCACATTGGACTACATTTGTTCAGTGAAAATGTGGGTGCAAAGCTGGGCATGGTGGCGCACGCTTGTAATCCCAGTACTTTGGGAGGCGGAGACCGGAGGATCCGGGTTCGCGGCCAGCCTCGAGCATTCTCTCTCCTTCCCTCCCTCCCTGTCTCTCTCTCTCTCCTTAGTGAGGCCCTCCGCAACTTCGTGAGACCCGGTTTCAAAATAAAGTATAAAAAATAGGGCCGGGGGTGTAGCGCGGAGGTAGAATGCCCCTGGGTTCAATCCCTGGTACCGCAAAAAAAAAAAAAAAGAAAATGTGGGTGCAGAGCAAGAACAAAGACATAGAAGACTGGAGGAAGGCAAGAAACAAAGGAAATCAACAGGCGACAGACAGGGCTTTGCTCTGGTAAACAATGTGGAAAAGTATCTGTTCCCCAGGCAGAGAAGATGCCAGAGAGGAGAAGTGAAACGGGTACATTAATTCCGGAGGCAAGTGAAGAATTTTAAATGCAGCTTAATCTAAAAGAAATGATGAAAACAGGGACACTATGTTCTGACTACATGTTGGGTAACAACAACTTTTTTTTAAAACTGGGGATTGAACCCAGGGGCATTCTACATCTGAGCTACACCCCCAGCCCCATTTTATTTTTTATTTTGAGACAGAGCCTTGCTAAATTGCTGAGGCTGGCTTCGAACCTGCAATCCTCCTGTCTCAGCCTCCAGAGTACTGGAATTATAGGCGTGTGCCACCATGCCCAGAAAGGGCAAACCTCTTAACAGAGATTTTAAAAGACTAAAAGTACAGAATATATCTATAGGCCAATTTAATCTCTGAAATCTTTCAAGTTTTTTATACTTATGTGATTTCTTTTCCCTTTCGGGGGTAGAGGGGTGCTTTTCATTCTAAATTTTATTTAAAATTTTTTAAAATTTTTAATTCGTAGAAACATTACAAAAGTAGCATAGAAAGTTCACATACGCCCTTCACCTGGCTGCTTCTCCTGTTAACATTGACCATTGACCACATCAACGGTCTATTTATGGAGTTAACTGATTAACATTCGTACAGTAATACTCGCTAAACCACAGGCTTTATTCGCCAGGTCTTTTCACTAAAGTCCCTTTTTTGTTCCAGGTCCTAATCCAGTATACCAGAGGGCTCTTTGCTTTCCTATAAACTTAACTGTTAGAACAGGCAAAGCTCCCCAAAAAATGAAATAGGTCAGTTGCTGTTTTAGGAAGAAAAGGGGAAAGTAGACTCTGGTTCTTTTCTAGTAATTATCAGAAGGAGCCACAAGCCTCCAGCAACGAATGCAGGAACGCAGGATCTGTGCCAAGAAGCGGGGCAACTTGCCATTTTATGCACTTGTTCTTGGAAACAGCTTTCCATCCGCTTCTCCACGCCGGCCTGACTCTAGGTAAACAGTCCAGTGCTTAGGCAATTTTTGGCTCTGGTAGTTAGAACGCAGTTCACAAAGGGGATGTTACAGACCATAAACAGCCTATAAACTGTCGCTCAGTTCCCTGACAGGTCCAGCTGCATTGCTGCACGTGTTCCCTACTCATCTCCCTGCCTCTGCCCTTCCCCACTTAAGTTTATTCTCAACACAGTCCACTGAAAATGAGAGATGAGGCTACGCTTCCACTCAAAGCCTTTCATGGGCTACCACTTCTCCACCTCTCTCTGGGGGAAAATCAAAGATCCTAAATGAGCCGGGCATGCGGGTGCACGCCAGTAATCCCAGTACTTGGGATGCTGAGACAGGAGGATTGCAGGTTCAAGGCCAGGCTCAGCAACTTATTGAGACCCTCAGCAGTTTAGCAAGACCCTGTTTCAAAATAAAAAATAAAATAGGGGTGGGGGTATAGCTTGGCAGTAGAATGCCCTTGAGTCCGATCCCCAGCACCAAAAAAAAAAAAAGAATGATTTCCAACTTCATCGCCTCCGAGCCCTGGCTTACTCTTGTCTAGACCAGCTGGCCTCACTGACATTCCTCAAATAGGCTGAACACGATCCCACCTCAGGGTTTTTGCACTGGCTGCTCCCAGTGGTTGGAATCCCCCAGCCCTAGAAATCCTAAGCCTCCTTCTATCACTCAGATAAACCCTCTTCTCAGTAAGGCCTTCCCTTGTGGTCCCATCTAAAACTGCTACAATCCACGCACATACGCACACGCACGCTTATGTACTCCCTAGCACTCTTTTCTCCTTTATTTTTCTCCCTGGCATCCATCAATATATATCAAGCTATGTGATGTTCTTATCGGGTTTCTTATCTATCTCTCCCACTAGACAGCAAGCCCCATGACACAAGAATTGTGTTGGTTTGTTGTGTTACAACGAATTCTTTGGCAAATTCAACAAATTCTTCGGCTAACTCAACAAATCTCTCTCTCTCAGCAAGGAAATAGTGCCTGGCATATAGTAGGTGTTCAATAAATACTTGTTGACTAGATGAATGATGAATGAATGTAGGATCCTGGCTTCCTATTCCTATTGTCCCACCCACCTTCACAGCTCTGCCACACACCTGTGTATCTGAGGCCAACACAGAGCACACTGAGGTCTCACTCTGTCTCTCATGCAGTGGGGGTAGAAGGAGTCTCTATACCACTCCCTCATTGGCTAGAGCCCACCTCACTAGAAAGCTTGACCAGGAGGCCAGTTTGTTCAAGGAAGCTTGGGTAACTGATTCTGATGGGCTGTCAGGTCTCTGATCCAAAATATTCTGTCATTCTAAGGGGAGGGAGGAAAAATCCAAAAGCAAAAGGTCTCTGATCAAGCAATTTCCAATTCTCCATACTAGCCTCCTATTAAAAAGGCAGGCAGAAAAGATCAAAGTCACATCTGGGCCAGGTGGTGGCAGCGAACACCTGTAATCCCAGCTACCCAGAAGGATGGCAAATTGGAGGCCAGCCTGGGCAACTTAGTGAGACCCTGTCTCAAAATGAAATAAAAAGGGCTGGGGATGTAGCTCAATGATAGAGTGCTCGTCTAGCATGTGTGAGGCACTGGTTTGATCCCCAGTACTGCAAAAAGAAAGATGAAAGGAAAGAGGGAGGGAGGGAGGGAGGGAGGGAGGGAGGGAGGGAGGGAGGGAGGAAGGAGTCACATCTGATCGTCACTCCAGAAGTTAATCCATCTTCTGGTACACAAGAGTAGTAGGTGGAGTTGGGGAGGTGATGGGGCCCAGAGGGACTAAATAGGATTTTAGGCCATATAATAAGTCAAACATCTTTTAGTGCTGTGCAAATAGAAGCGACGTGCTTTTCTAAGGTGCTATGTTGGGTAGGGTAAGAACAAGTTTAAAGTGGGAAACTATTCTTAAACCACTCACATACAGACATACAGAGTGTCTCTTTTCCGTGTCAAGATGCTGAATAAAAGAAAACGAATTCCCTATTATTTTTCTCTTTCTTATCCCTTCCCCTTCTTAGGATTCATGAATTTGCTAAAGTCATTTATAGTACTCCTTTATAGTCCAGGAAGAAGAGTTCTGCAGAATTCTAAATATCATGTGTAAGAGGGAATAAAAGATGTAAAATAGATAAAGGTGTCTTTTCCAAACAGTGCCATAAATTCTTTCAAAGACTGTCTGCGTACTGTCCTCAATGTGCCAATCTTTGCATATCCATTTGTCATCTTGCGATTGTGCAAAACTTTTTAAAAATCTTTATTTTCAAAATTCATCTTGATACCGAACTACTTTTGCAACTTATTTAAATGCCTTCGCAATGAATGTCACCCTGAATCGTGGAGTGTTCACAAAGACAGGCATCCTCAATGACTCCAGCTCCCCTCTACTCCAGGCTGCCGTTCTTGGCTCCTTCTTGCCTCCATTTCACCTGCTTATTTCCTCTTTCTTTTAATGTTCTCATGGTGTGCAAGGCTTTTCAAATTTCCCCATATCAGCTTACACGAAAGAAAAGTTCAACACTAGGAGGTGCATTATCTAAAAGACCATCTCGCGATGTGATGTTGCCATTTTCAAACAAATGCTGTGTGGGCACAGTTGATATGTGATGCAGAGGTAAAAGCTGGTGCTTTCTGCACAGCGAGCAAAGCTCCCTAGCATTCCCCGGGGAGAGCCAAGGCCAACTTTCCCCAGTTCCCCTGAAACTGGGTCTTGCACCTGGTAAAGCTGCAAACTGAGATTATCCTATTGTTCCCTTGGCGACTACACAGGGAATCATCTCTGCCATTCAAGTGCTATATATCATCAAACCAGATCTTTAAATTAAGCAGTCATTCAAAGATAATTTATCATTCTGAGTGTATTAGACTTGACTCGATCCATCCTGTATTTTCTCAAGCAGAGGCAATGCTGGTAGACTATGCTAATTCATCTCTCTGGAGCTCCACAAGGAGGTTAAGAAAAATGTAAGAACACATAAAGAAATGCATTATCTTTTCAAATCTTACTCTGTGTTTTGTGAATTCTCAAAAGTTGAGACAGAGCTATGAAGACAAACTTCAAGTGCCTTACAACAAACACGATTTTAGTTCCATAGTCCCAGATGAGCAAATTGGACATCTTAGGTAGCAATTTGACTCAAGTCATAATGGATTCAGAGGTGCTTCCGAGCTAACAAATTTATTTTTCTTCTTCTCTATGGTATATACAAATATGCTAATAGAAAGTTTTTGTCTTTGTCTTTTTGTTTATTTTGTTCTTTTTAAAATATAGGTATTTGATACACGTGTCTACATATAAATATAAACTTTTTCTGGCTCACATGACAGGAATAAATGAAATTTTAAATGTTGTCATAAGTTCATGTTGGTTTTCAATAGGGTCTCACTAAGTTGCTGAAACTTGCCTCAAACCTGAGATCCTCCTGTCTCAGCCTCCCAAGTACTGTGATTACAGACATGTGCCACCACGCCCAGCTTAATTATGATTAAATTGTACAAATTTATGAGTACCATGTAAAGAAGAATAAAAGCTATATTTTATATAATATTCTTGCTATAAAATATACAGAGATTTCTGATGCTAAAAACAGGGTAGCAGCATGATTTTATTTAATCAGACAGAACATTAAGGATAGCAAAAAAAACCAAGGTTATCATCTTGAATAAAACTGATGACAAGGAATCATCCGAGTATTCTAGAATATGAGTTAGTGTAACCTAAACACCACACAGCATCAGATCCTTTGTGGGACCAACAGGGATGAGGAATTGGTAGAAAAGAAAAAGAGGAGTATGGACATTGGTATAGGCGAGGACTCAGAAACCAATGACAAGTATTCATCCCTAAAAGAAGAAGACCCTCTATAGACCAAAAACAAAAACAATCAAATCTGAAAACTAGCAGTGAAATTCACAGACTTCCCCACAGGCCCCAAGTTGAGTGACGACCAGTACAGACCATCGGATTCCAGTAAGGGGCCATGGGAACACAAGCCAGGCTGATGCAGCCTTATCACGAGTGCCTCACAAACACTCCAGGATACTCCCGTTCAGAAAGACAGAGACTCACCCCGTCCCCACCTAACCCCACCACAAAAAAAATCTGCTGTGAATTAGATCCAATATGAAACACTAGAGATCCCATAGACACAAAAGCCAGAGGACATCAGAAAGTACAAAACAACAAACACATTTAAAGGTAACAAAATTGCTTTGGAAGAAACCCTAGACAACACAGAGTTAAAGTTTTTGTGAATCAGGCACAAGATCATAGACAGAGATGAGTTTATATAAAAAGGTCATGTTTTAAAACACTTCAGAACAGAGAAGAGAGCCCTACACAGAAGCCTTCCTCTCACAATCCAATTAACTAACTCAGAAAATAAAAATTGTTTATAATAAACCCCCATTTATAAATACAAGGATAAAGATAAAAATGAACCAAATATAGTTCCAACAGATAATGAAAACATGTTACAAATGTAGCCACAAAGAAGATAAAAACTAGCTGAAGAGTGGTTGCACCTGTCTGAAATCCCAATACTTGGGAGGCTGAGATATGAAGATTGCATGTCTGAGGCCAGCCTCAGCAACTTAGCAAGACCCTGTTTCAAAATAAAAATAAAATAGGGCTGGGGATGTAGCTTGGAGGTAGAACCCCCACCACCACCACCCCAGGTTCAATCCCCAGTACCACCAAAAATAAAAATGTAATGAAGGTGAATTTAAAATGAACTTAAAGCATCTTTAAAAATCAAAGCTTGAAAGAACCTACAGATCAGAATTAGAATATCTCAGAGAACTGAGATGGTTAAAATAGGAAATATGACTTTATGAAGAGATCTGAGAAAACCAAGGAATGAACCAGGAAAGAATGGAATTATTTATTTCAGAAATGTATTTCAGAAATGAAATTAGACAAAAGAGCCATACCACAGTAAAAAATAATAATAATAATTTAAAAATTCATCAAAAGATTTGGAACAACACATTTGACATAGAATTCCTAAAGAAGAAAGCCCCTTCAAAAAAACAAAAGACAACAAATATTTAAAACTATAATTCAAGAAAATGTCAAAATAAAGAATTTAAATCTATTTGCACATTATAAGGACTATATCTAGGAATTCAATGAAAAATCATCATTCAATCAAAAATCATCAACTACTTTGTTTTGTTATACAATGCTGGGGATTGAACCAAGGCTTCATGCTGGCTAGGCAAGCACTCTACCACTGAGCTACACACTCAGCCGTAGATTGTATTTTTAAAAAGAAGGGAAAAAGCGCACATTCAAGTAAAAGGAAGCACATTTTTTACCCGAAGATAATGGAGCAGTATTGTAATGATGCTCAATAAAAAATATGAACCAAAGATTTTATATCCAATCAAACTATCCTTCAAGCATGAAAACTATCAAAATACAGTTAAAAACATTCAAGGACTTAGGATTTATTTTTACCAAAATCCTTTTTGAGCAACCTTCTAGAGAATGACCATCAGAAAACCATGAGCTAGCCGGGCGTGGTGGCGCACGCTTGTAATCCCAGTACTTTGGGAGGTGGAGACCGGAGGATCCGGGTTCGCGGCCAGCCTCAGCGCGCATGCGCGTGCGATCAATCTCTCTCTCTCCTCTCTCCTCTCTCTCTCTCTCTCTCTCTCTACCTAGCGAGGCCCCCCGCAACTTCGTGAGACCCGGTTTCAAAAATAAAGCA
>PVJS01006620.1:0-59114 GCA_004027185.1 Glis glis
GCCATCGCCGCCCGAGCCCCAGCGCGCGTCTCCATGGTGCCGACGCCGCGCCGTCTCCCATGAGCCTCGGCGGCGCCTCCGCTGAGCTGATTGGACGACCCACGCCCGGAAATCGCTCCCTGCGCTGCTGGGTTGCTAGGTTACCAAGCCGCCGGAAGGTGGCGGGTCCCGGAAAGGATGGATTAAAGGCGGATTAGCACTGAGGTCAGGCGGCTATTGAAAACGTGTATTTTCAAACTCTGAGATGCAGCCCTTTAGTAGAACATGAAATAAGTTTAGGGGTCAAGAAATAGAATACTACAGCAAAGAAACTATCCGATTATATCACATTAAGTATTGTTTCGTGAAGCTCGATATTTTCATCAGAATTTATTCGGTCTATGTAATTTTCACGTCAAAGAAGACATGACGTGGATTTTTAACAAATTTCAAAATACGTCTCTGAGGGCTAGGGGTGTAGCTTAGTGGTAAAGTGCCTAGCATGTTCAAGGCCTGGGTTCGAGCCCCAGCACTACAAAATGAACACCCATTGATTTAAAATATGTGATGTCAGAGGATTATTATGGCTCAAGAACTAGAGAAGGGGGGCGGAGAGGAAAATTTCCTTCTACACTTTTTTCTACTTTTCTTGTTTTGAGCATAGAAAATCATGTATATAAAATGAAATCATCCCAATTGCTTTTAAATTAAATTTACACAAACATGGATGGTGCTTTTCAAAGCAGATTCCCTTGCTGACTGTTAGCACAAAAATATTTTGAAATTATCTCCATATCTATTTTGTGAGTCACAAAGGAAAAACTTATTTCTTAATATTTAAATTTCACTTGTTTTTGTTGTATTTTGTTTCTCCCTTTTTCCCAATGAGTCACCTGGCATATTTTTAGACCACCTTACATGTCAGTAGTAATTTGAAATGACTTTTTGATTTCACAAAAAGGTACAAATTTTGAAATAATAATAATGATGATTTGCCCCTGCTAAGGATAGTATATATTGTCTCAATACATGTGGAAATTGCATCTAAGGAAATTATACAACTGTAACCATTAGCCACCCTTAGGCCTTACTCAAAAGAACAGCATTTACCCAACCACTAGATTCTATGACACAAGAGGTGTATATTTTGAAAGCTATTCCTTAAAAGAGAAATTCTAAAAAATGTTATTGAGTAATTACTGTGTTGTTGAGTGGAAATTTAAAGTGCAAATCATTTATCCAAATACCTTTTCAAAAAAATGTGACCAAGTCAGGCACAGTGGTACATGCCTGTAATCCCAGTATTTGGAAGGCTCAGACAGGAGGATCACAGGTTTGAGGCCAGCCTCAGCAATTTAGCAAGATACTCAGCAATTTAGCAAAATAAAAAATAGAACAAGGGCTGGGGTGTAGCTCAGAGATAAAAGGCCCTGGGTTCAATCCCCAGCACTAAAAAAAAAGTGACCATATAGATGTTAATGAAGAATTAGAAAGGGTGTGGGCAGAATAGTTGGGATGAATCTGCAAATAATTCCTATGGATGAGTTTTAACTCTACTCTTCCCTGATGAAGTGTATATAGCTATAGTTCTATAGAAGGGATTAAGACAACAATATGTATTTATTGCCTAATATGTAATTAAAATAATAATAAAGAGCTCCCATTCATTATAGTTGTGTGTGTGTGTGTGTGTGTGTGTGTGTGTGTGTGTGTTGTACTGGTGATTGAACCCAGGGGAATTCTACCCCCAAACTACACCCCAACCCCTTTTTAATTTTGAAACAGGGTCTTTGCTAAGTTGCTGAGGGTTTCACTAAGTTGCTGAGGCTGGCCTCAAACCTGTGATCCTTCTCTCTCAGCCTCCCAAGTACTGGCATGAGCCACTGTATGCAGCTGACAGCAATAGTCTTAGCTCTTTGAAACAAGCTTTTGAGGAAGTACTATCCCTATTTTAGAAAAATGGAAATGGAGTTCAAAAAAGTTAAGTTTTGGGAAGTGACGAAAATAGAATTTATCTCTATCTGCTGAACTCCAAAACTTGTCATCATTTTACAGTATTAAGTGGCTCTTCTGTGGAATACAGAAAAAATTTAGTGTTATCTTAGCTAACAAGGTGATACTGCCCACATACAATGGAATTAAGACTTGTCTAAGACCTTTGAACAGAGCACCTAACAAAGCTACCCCCAAGAGCTAGAGTTTATCTGTAGTAGAAAGACTTGAAACAGTGACAGGTAAGTTTACAATAATTGTAATATTGTAAGTTCATCTGTGTTAACTGCCTACAAAGGATAGCAGAAAAGAATGCTAGCAACAGTGTTAAGCATAAGCTTGAGACAGTATCATTAAAGATATTTTTGTTGCAAGAAACCAAAGACCAAAGTAGTTTAAGGCAGTTCTCAATAGGAAAAACAAATGTTAAGTCTAAAGGCAGGTGGCTGTTGATGTTTGTTAATGATGTCTGTCATCTCTGCAGTTCTTTTGGCTCTTCCCTCTTAATTGCAGTGTGACAACAATACACCAGACATCAAAATTCAACTTTAGGATAGGAAGAAGGAAAAGAGCTGAACCAGAGATGTTTCTTCTGTCTCCTTAATTGGCAATTGGCAAAGCAAATACTTTCTCTGTACCATGTATTGTGCTAAATTCCTTACATGCATCATTTCAAGTCTGTTAACAATCCTATGTGCAGGAAGTACAATTATTTTTACTTATCAGGCTTAGAGATATGTCCAATATTATCCCATTAAAATATGAAAATGTGTTATTCGTGAAAGTGGTAGAGACTGGAAGAATATAGTTTAATGACAGCTTAGAAAGAAGTACACCAAACAAAATGATAGAATGGGTGTAAAGAGGAAAGCACATGTTCTTTGAATACCTACTATGAAAAAGGCACTGTGCCATGCCTTACCTACAGTATAAAAATTAATCTACTCAACAACCTTATATGTACTATTGTTATCCTTTTTTAATAGATGATTAAATTGAGGCAGAAATTGACTTAAAAATCTTACCTACATACTCAGCTTGCAATTTGTAGAAACAAATTTTGAGTTCTGTCCTTTTTAGTGTAGGGGCTGCTTAACCACAATGTGTGTCTCCTAACAGTACAAAGGTCAGGGAGGAGAAAAAGTCTTTGGATTTGGCTATCAGATGATTATTAGTTACCTTTTGGAGTGCAATTTCATTAGAGTGGTTGGAGTAGAAGAAAGCCATAGAGCATTACATAAAAACCAGATAAAAACTATTTTGAGAAATTTGGCATCCAAAGGAAGGCACAAGAAGGGAGTGAGAAAAACTAATTTTTTTTTAAAGAATAAGGGCAATGTGTCTGTAAGTGGGGGAAGGAAATGATCAGTAGAAGATTCAAAATAGAGAAATAATGGATTTCCTCTTGAGCAGGAAGTGTTCAAGGACTGGGATGGAATAATGGGAGGAGGACCTTCTCAGGGGATGAATCATTACTTCTCAGAGTCTGAAAGAAAAGAGGATGAATAAAATTCCAGGGTGAACAGCAGAGAAGTCACGCAGGATTTTCTGAGTAAAGAGCATGGGTAAAAGTAGGAAGTATTTTGAAAAGACATAGTGAGTAATTGGAAGGGAATTCATTTGGAGATAAAAATTCCAAACAGATCCTTAACTGGATATCTTCAGTCACCTGCAGCAAAATCTGATGGTAAGTCTAGATCTTGCCTGCAAGACTAAATCATGTTGGAGTGGGAACAGATAGAGGATGGGCTAGGGAAGTCCTAGGGTAGAGACAAACAGTCGGAGGGGATGAGTGTAGTTTGGTTGTCTGCTAAGATAGGGAAGCATAGTGGAAGTGTATTTGAAGGTCTAGTGCTTGATAAAGAGGGTGGAACCAGAAACCTCTGACTGTTCCAAAGGCTACTGTGTTTTTGAATCTCCAAACTGCATTAAGAGAGGCATAGTCACCAGGCCGTGACCAGCACAGCAGTTATTCAGGGTGAAGAGGGATGGCACGGCACTGGGAAACAAAAGACAAAGATAGTGGAACCTCCTAAAGAAGAAGGAACAAATTTATTTGGAAGCAATAAGCTTATATAGTGCAGGAAGGAAAAACAGCTTACATAAGCACTAATGTAAATATGAAGCCAACGTTGCCATTCAAAAGTTTAGTACTTATCTTTAGCCCGTCCTTGCTACTCAAACATTTTCCTTGACACATCAGCAGGAACATGTTGTTATGACTCAGCCTTTGCCGACCACTTCTGCTAGCCATGAGTAACATCCTTGACCCTTGTCAAGAGAGGCAAAGTACAGCTTTCTGCTCTTTGCTGATGCTTAACATGGCTGCAGTCATGTTCACAGTTCTTGGCCTTCCAAGATACTGATGATCTCATTAAGAAATGATAGAGCAAGCTGGGCTTGGTGGTGCATGCTTGTAATCCCAGTACTTGGGAGGCTGAGACTGGAGGATCCGGGTTTGTGGCCAGGCTCAGCTACTTAGTGAGGCCCTCTGCAATTTAGTGAGATCCTGTTTCAAAATAAAAAAATTAAAAAAAATGGGGCTGGGGGTGGAGTTCAGAGGTAGAATGCCCCTGGGTTTAATCCCCAGTACCACAAAAAAAAAAGAAAAAGAAAAAGAAATGATTGAGCAACCCCTCCCTCTAGCACACCAGGAAATAGAGCCTGTCTGAGAACTCAGAAAGTAGCTCATTTTTTGGTGGGGAGTTTAATCACTTTTGAGACATTTATTGAGCACTTGTATGAGATAAAGATTTGTCAGAAAGAAGCATGCTTTCCCTTATAGTATAATAGAGAAGTAAACATAGGAACAAATCATTAAAAAGTGTTGGGGTAACTGCTCTAATTGGGACTGTAGATCTGGAAAGTCAGTGAAAAGGTCACAAAGGAGATACTATAGGACAGGACAAGTAGAGGGACCAGCAGGAAGGACCCACAGGCACGAGAGGGGTGGGCACATGGGGGAGTGACAGGTACTTCAGTGTCCCTGCGGTGTAGGTTATGTAGGGTCAGTGACAGTGAGGTTGGAAAGATAGGAAGGAATAAAAGTGAAGGCTTATGAATGCATGCATTTGTTTATCATGGTTTCAAGCTTAAAAGTTTTAAGCTAGGGCCAGATTTATACTTTAGAAAACATTCTAGAGAAAAAGTATATGGAAACTTCTAAAGAACTCTGAGACCCGGTGAAGAAAGGCTGTTCTTGTAGATGCTGAAGAGCTAGGAAAAGGCATCTGAAAACTGTACCAAAATCATACAGGAGGAAAGGTGGTACCGCAATTGTGGCAACACATCTAGGGAGGCTGAAACACTGTTCAGGCAGAGCCACTGAATGGCCATAACTCAGTGTGGTCACCAGGTTTCAGGCTCTGCTGTTGTGCAGTTCCAGAAACATTTTTTTCCTGTCTGTTCCCCCAAATGATTAGGTTTTGATGCCAACACACTAAAGGTATAAAAGACTATTCAATAACCATAATACCATGTGCTTATACCCAAATTATCTTGACCTGAAACTATGTTTTTATTATAATGATATGATTATCTGAGAAAGGCGGGAGGCAGGCTAGAAAAGAGAGACATTCATTACAGTGTCCTGTATGGAGAAAGTGTGTGTGTGGGGGTGGGGTGGGGGGAGGAATGGTCAGACTAGAACAATGAGGGTGGCGATCTGAGGCTTGCCTATTCTGTCTAGGCCTATTCAGGGAACAGTCTGATTAATGACAGCTGTTATTTTTGTTAAAATGGGTGGTAATACTTACATACACCCTTAACTGAGAATCACTTTCAGAATTAGTCACTATTCATGTTCTATTTCCATGCTTAGTAAACAACTCTCTGATAATCTGACTTCATATAGAAGCATATACAGACCAGGAAAACTGCTGGTCAGTCTGAGTTGATTTTTTTTTTTTTGTGTGTGTGTGTGTGTGTGTATGTGTGTGTGGTACTGGGGATTGAGCCCAGGGAAAGTCTACCTCTGAGCTATACCCCTATGACCTATTTTATTTTTTATTTTGAAACAGGGTATCACTAATGTATTGGACAGGGTTCTCTAGATTAACAGAATACACAGAATGAGTATATTTGAAAAAAGGGATTTATCAGATGGGCTTACAGTTTGAAGCAATGTAGTCCCAGGTTCTGACTGCATGTGGAGAGTCAGAGGAACCAGTAGCTGGTCGAACAGTCTACGAGCTGGAGTATTATCGGAGCAACCACTTATTCAGTCCCAGTCCAAGACGTGAAGATCAGGAAGCTCTTCAGAGAAACGATGGTGAAGTTTCAGTTCCAAGAGCTGGAGGCCTAGAAGATCAAGAAGCTCTTCAGAGAAAGGCGAAGCCGGCGGCCGACGATCTCAGGCGAGAGCAGATGTGTTTTCCTCGGAAAGAGTCGCGCGCGCTCTACGTGGCTTCTCCCTCTTTAAGTCCGCACCTATCAGAATCCTGCTGCCTACATTCAGGGCAGGGCTTTCTCTTTAATCTGCTGTTACACACCCAAAATCACATAATTTTGGGTGTGTCATGATCAGGTCAAGTTGACAACCTAGATTAACTATCACAACTAAGTTGCTGGCCACAAATCTGTGATTCTCTTGTCTCAGCCTCCTAAGTACTGGGATTAGTTATCTTAAATTTGCTTTGCTAGTGTTTCTTCTTGTGAATGAATATTGACTATATTGACATTCTGGAGTATTGCTTGTGCATATTTGTTTTGAGGGAATCTGCCTCTGGGTTCAGAATCCTCTTCCTGTGCAATACAGAGTAATGATCTCTGGAAACTAACCATCAGGTTTTAATTCCTGGCTTTACCTTGTACTATCTATGTGACCTTTGGCAAGCTATGTAATTCAGTTTCCCTTATCTATAAAATAGGAAAAGAATAGTATCTATCTCTGAAAGTAGTTGTAAAATTAAGATAGGATAGCCGGGCATGGTGGTGCATGCTTGTAATCCCAGTACATGGGAGGCTGAGACCGGAGGCTCCGGGTTTGCGGCCAGCCTCAGCTATCTAGTGAGGCCCTCCACAACTTTGTGAGGCCCAGTTTCAAAATAAAGTATAAAAAATAGGGCCGGGGGTGTAGCTCGGAGGTAGAACACCCAGTACCACAAAAAAAAAAAAAAATAGGATAATGCACAAAGCCTGGTACATAGTAAACCCTCAACAATGTTAGCTTTTAAAGGTTAGGTTCCTGAGCCTGTAAGACCAGGACCAAAACCTGGATTATCAAGGTAAAGGAGCCCTAGTCAATGAACCTACTCCCCAAGGTAACATCCTCTGCTTCTCTGGATTACTTGACATTTGAAACAACTCACTAGTACTTACAATAGTCTCAGATAACTTATATTATCAACATTTCTCACAATCCTAAAAGGTAGGTACTAGTATTACTCCCATTTTAAAATGAAACTCAGACACAGAGAGGCTAAGAAATTTGCCCAAGTGGGCAAAAAACAGTTTTCACTCTGGGGACCATCTTTCACTTATTAAACTACCTCCTCTTTCACACAATTTACTAAATTACTAAATTTAAGAATGGGTGTTTTGCAGTAAGAGAGGAATTTGAAACAATTTTTTTTCTCTCAATTTAACAATGTCTTTAAAATGTTGTTTCTGCCTTCCCAGTGAACTTTGAATCTACCCATAAATGCATCATGTTGTTATAAAATGTAAGGTTGTTCACCAGCTATTAAGTACCAGGCATCACAGAACATGCCTGCAATTATACTTTTCTTTTTTTTCCGATATTGGGGATTGAACCCTGGGGCCCTCTACCACTTAATTGCACCCCCAGCCCTTATTTTATTTTTTATTTTAATTTTGAACGTCTTGCTAAATTGCTGAGGCTGGTCTTGAATCTGCGATTCTCCTGTCTCAGACTCCCAAGTACTGGGATTAGAGGTGTGTACCACCACCCCTGGCTGTAATTGTACTTTTCATTTTGCAATTTTCAGGAACAGTCCATTTGTCCTTATTTCAAAGATCCAGACAATGAGGACAACAAATTTATAAAGGTACTTCACAAGTTTATTAATGTTTATAAGATTAAGTAAGATTATTTATTTATTATTTATTATCTATTGGTACTGGGGATTGAACTCAGAGTCATTCTACCTCTGAGCTACCCCCCTAGCCCTTCTTATTTTTATTTTGAAACAGGGTCTCACTAAGTTGCAGAGGGCCCCATTAAATTGCTGAGGCTGACTGGGAAATTTTGATCTTCCAGTCTGGGCCTCCCAAGTACTGGGATTACAGGCCTGCACCACAGCCAGCTTTAAGCATGCATTTATTAAGCTCCTAAGTATTAACGGTACTTGGCGAACATCTAAGGCAATGAAATAAACGTTTCTGTAGCCTTTTGGAGCTTTTCAGCTTTTTTACCGGTGTGCACTCTACGTGGTAGGGTACGCCTTTAATCCCAGTACTTGGGAGGCTGAGACAGCAGGTTTGAGGCCAGCCTCAGCAATTTTGCGAGAGACTGTTTCAAAATTAAATAAATAAATGAATAAATAAACAAATTAAATTAAATAGGGCTGGGGGTGTAGCTCGGTGCTAGAATGCCTGAGCTCAACCTTCAGTACCAAAAAAAAGAGCCTTTCAGAAGATGCTTACTACACAGTAACTGCAACACTGAAAGACAAATAAACCCCAGCTTTTCTCTTTTGCCTTTCTTTCCTTAGCTCCTGGAAACTTCGAACGTTTGCTCTAGGTATTTCAACAGTTATCTACCGCAGATTTTCATCCCAACAACCACTTGACTCTCCCAACTCGGGCTCCTGCAGGTCGAGGCTCCCGGATTGGCTAGCCGCTGGGCATGCGCAGAAGCTCGGCCAGCCCGCGGCGCCGCCTCGCAGCCCCTCCCGACAGGAAGCGGGCGAGCAGAGCGCGTGCGCACGCGCGGCCGGCGCCGGGGCGGGGGGTTACGCCGGGAGGGGAGAGCGGGCGCCATCTTCTAGGCGCACTGAGGCTGGGCCTGCCCCGGGAGGCGGCGGGACGAGGAGCGCCCCGCCCCGGCCTGTGCGTCGGGCTCGGCAGCGGCGCGGCGTGTGACGGCCGAGTGGAAGCAGCCCGCGGGGCGTCCGGGCGGGGTGGGCGGCGGCCGAGCGGAGGCGGGGAAGGGGCCGCCGGAGCTAGCGCCGTCCTGCCGCCGGGCCCGCCTGTCGTGCGGAAGGCGACTCGCTCTCCGTCGGCCTCCGGGCGGCGCGCGCCTTCCCAGCGCTCTTGACGGCGGAGGTCGCGAAGGATTTCATAGGTATTTTTTCTTTGCTATGTCATCGTAGGCAGTAGTGGCGGAGAAGCGCTGAAGGCCCGGCTTGTTGGGTCGCGGGGCAGCAGCGTTTCAGTTAGCTCTGGGGCAGTTCGCCCCGAGGCGAGCTGGGGTGGAACGGTCGCCCTTGGGACGGCGTGGCGGAGAGGCTCGGAGGTGGGCGGTCCCGGGTCTTTTGAAGGCTGGTTTTGGCTGAAGGTCTCGCGACAGCATCGGATCCCACGTAGCAACTTTGGCCTGGAGCTCAAGAAGGAAGCTCTGACTCCTGGGAGTGGACAAAAGGCTTTGGGCTGTAGAATCGATGCCTTCGGATGATTCCCTTTGGACGATGATGGATGTTACGGAAATCCTGTACCTTGTGGATTCGACTTCATTTACACTTTCTCCTGCGGACTATGGCCCTGTGTGGACCTGCCTTAGGTTTTTATTTTAACCATCTACATTATTAAAGCCAGATCATCAGAAAGAATAGTTGTGGACTGGGGCAGATTACTTTCTGCAGGGGGAAGTTCACGTTTAGAATTTAAAGATGCTACATCATAACTTTGCGGTTTCAGTAGTCGCAGGCAAAGAGTAAAAGAATTGTTTCTCACCAAGTCTGGAAAGTGACTTTTTATTTACTAGTTAAAATCAAACGGATCGGACATAATAGTTCTTAAATCAGTCTCCCATTTTTCTTTGTCTTAGAAGATACACATTTCATATCGTTTAATTAAAATGGTGATTAAGTGGAGTGAATCATTGGATAAAATCATCAAAGTCATTCAAATTGTGCTTACCCTCAAATAGCCCACTTCCTTTTCATAGAAGTTCTAACAAATCACTGTTCTTAAATCAACACAAAGTCACAAAAATACTTTTGCATTCATAACTAGAAAAATTTTAAGAGTGGGCTAATTCGTATGTTTTGCTTTTTGTATTAATATAATTTCTACTTAAGGAAACAGCATATTGAAATAACAGAACAACTCATTTTGAGAGCTGGTTGCATATAGGTGGTCTTCTAGATGTGTTGTTGTAGAGGGATAAATGATAAAATGTCCTATCTCAAGGGCAAATAATTTTTAGTTATATTAGAACAAACTTTAAATAGCCTGCTTGAATTGGAATTCATGAGATTTGTGCTCATGAAACTTTGTTACGATAGTTGTAGTTAAGATACTTACCTTTTAAATTAGGGACTATATGTTACTAGAGATTTTTTGGATTTAGTGTTCCTTAAGGGTCTAATTTGGCTTTGCCTGTAGATGAGTTTACGTTCTCAGGGTAAATCCCTTTTAAATTAAAAAGTGCAGACAAAGTGATGTATTTTTTTGCTGCTTTCTAAAGTATTTTAAAAGAAAAATAGAAGACTAAACCAGCTTACATAGGAATCTTGGTATTTTAACATGGACAAGTGTTCCAGAAGTCATTTACAGTTTTTGTTGAAGTGTTGGGTGTGGATATTGGTTTGTTGAAGAAACTAGGCTTATACTTTTTTTAAAAAAGTTTTGTACTGTGCAGAAATAGTAAATCTCCCTAATATTTTTTAGATGTAGCATGTGCCAAGTAATTTGAAATCTGTGCTAGGTTAACTTGTAGTTTAAAAAGTTTAATCTATGGACCCTTTTTAAAGGAAAACCTTTCAAACCTCAAGGAAAATGTCTTCAGACTCTACTTTGTGGAAGAGAGGTATTTAAGTGTAAGTAATAGACTGAAGGAACATTTATTTGCACCTTAAAGATAATGTTAATTGTAATGATTTATTTGGCCAGTTTTATTATTTGGTAAAACTTCATTAAATATTGTTAATTTGGGCATCCATGAAAGAAATTAATGCAAGTTTTCTTGCAAAAATACTAAATTGAGATTTTCATTACTTAACACAGGTAATCCCAGTATTCGAAATTAATGAGTTTTTGTTACGTTTTTACTTCTATATATTGTCATGTGGGTTTCCTTAATAGAGTGCAGGGTAATTGAAGCAGAGTAAGGCCATTGGCATGAAAAGATTCCATATTGCAACATTTTGTTTTGTTTGAGATGAATTTTAATAGTTACTGATTTAGGAGCATCATGTTGAGATTTTTGATTTTAGGGATATGTAGTATTTACCTTGATTATATTGGAGTCAAGAAATTTGGTTCTGTGTTTGGAATATGGACAACTTGAAATTGTATCCAAATGGTAGCCATTGGTTTGGATTTATTGCTTTAAAAATTGGTTTTTGAATTTCAAGTGTTGGTAATTTTATTCATTGTATAATTTTGATTGGTTGCTTTATTAATTGGATTTGGTTTTGTGTTTTGAAAGGGAGAACATAGCAAGAGTTAAATATGGACTAGTTTGGATTTTCATTGGGGGAAGTGATGGGAAGTCTTTTGTTTGACTATCTGGTGTTTTAAAATTGGTATTTTACTTGTAGAACAGTTTTTCTTTTTTTAAGTGGATGTAAGTCTTCCATATATCAAAATACGTAGACAGACCTTAAGGATAGAATTCAATGAGCCTTGATAAATTTACACACCCATGTAAGCACCATTGCACTCAAAATATATAACATTTCCCTCATTCTTCAAGCTACTTTCAATCAAGAAATAGTATAATTTTCAGCACATTTTTAATTTTTTAATACTTTGCAGGTGTCTACTTGGGTTTTATACTTCCTTTTTTCAGAAGGATAATTTATTTCTCTGTGGAACAAAGAAGACCATTTTATAATGCCCATAATTGTAGTTCTTTATATTGTTTCACATTTGATAGGCAGTTCTGAAATGGATATCCTAATCAGGCACTGAGATCAATTACAGGGTTCAAAGATTAATTATATTTCATTTTCTTTCCACAGTTAAGTTGCTTTTACAGAATTAACAGGTCTCCAAGAAATAAAAAGAAAAGGTAAGACGAGTTTAAGGCTTTTCACAGAGGCTTGACAAGAATCATAGAAAGTAGAATAACACATCATGTACTTAACGGCTTCTGTTTGCACTAGTGATAGGCAATGTAATATTATGAGAAGAAATTATATACTGACCATGATGGTTTTTCTAAATATATGAAATTCATTGTGGTTGGTAAAATACTTTAATCTCTCTCACATTTCAGTAGGAGACATGTTTCTAAATGAGTTTGAAAGCAGTTTGGTCTTGTTGTGAGGTAGCATTTGGCATATTTACACAGGAAGGTTTGATATTTTTGATGTTGCTATTGTATAGGATGAGTGATATGAAATGTTTCTTCAGAGTAGTTGGTTTGTTTGTTTAGATGGGAGAAAGTTTATTCTTTAAGAATTAGATATAAAATTAATATTTTTATGAACTTTTATCTTGTTTTCATTTATAAATGCTGAAGGAAACAGGAACCAGGTAATTATTAAGCTTGTTTGGGCTAAGGTACTTAAAAAATAAGACTTGCTATTATGTGTACCTTTTTGTCTGCAGGTCATTATTGCTGTGGTTTGAGCTCAGCATGGCTGTAGTCATCCGTTTACTGGGGCTTCCTTTTATTGCGGGGCCTGTGGATATTCGTCACTTCTTCACGGGATTGACTATTCCTGATGGAGGAGTGCATATAATTGGAGGGGAAGTTGGGGAGGCTTTTATTATTTTTGCAACAGATGAAGATGCAAGACGTGCCATAAGTCGTTCAGGAGGGTTTATCAAGGATTCTTCTGTAGAGCTCTTTCTTAGTAGCAAGGCAGAAATGCAGAAGACTATAGAAATGAAAAGAACTGATCGTGATCGTGTAGGAAGAGGGCGACCAGGATCTGGGGCATCAGGAGTTGGCGGCCTGTCTAATTTTATTGAGGCTATGAAGGAAGAAGAAAGCAATTCTGGATATGGCTCTTCAATTAATCGAGATTCTGAGTTTCATACTAATGGTACAGGACCTGATGATTTAAGGCCAAGAAAGACAAGGCCATTGAAGGCTGAGAATCCTTATCTGTTTCTACGAGGTTTGCCTTACTTAGTAAATGAAGATGATGTACGTGTCTTTTTCTCTGGTTTGTGTGTGGATGGAGTAATTTTCTTAAAACATCATGATGGCCGAAATAATGGTGATGCCATAGTAAAATTTGCTTCATGTATTGATGCTTCAGGAGGTCTTAAATGCCATAGAAGTTTTATGGGTTCAAGATTTATAGAAGTGATGCAGGGTTCGGAACAACAGTGGATTGAGTTTGGTGGTAATGCAATTAAGGAGGGTGAAGTTATTATGAGATCTGAAGACCATTCTCCTCCAAGAGGAATTAATGATAGACATTTTCGAAAACGCTCTCATTCCAAATCTCCCAGAAGAACACATTCTCGATCCCCTCTTGGATTTTATGTTCACCTAAAAAATCTGTCCCTAAGTATTAACAAAAGAGACTTAAGAAATTTCTTTAGAGATATTGATCTGACTAATGACCAGATTAGGTTTTTATATAAAGATGGAAGAAGAACGCGATATGCCTTTGTGATGTTCAAGACTCTGAAAGACTATAATACTGCTCTAGGTTTACATAAGACTGTTCTACAATATCGCCCAGTTCATATTGATCCAGTTTCCAGAAAACAAATGGTGAAGTTCATTGAATGCTATGAAAAGAAGAGACCAGAGAAAGAGAGGCCTGGACATGTTTCACAAAAATACTCTCAAGAAGGCTGTTCTGGCCAGAAGCTATGCATATATATAAGAAATTTTCCATTTGATGTTACAAAAGTTGAAGTGCAAAAGTTCTTTGCAGACTTTTCTCTTACTGAGGATGACATTTACTTGCTCTATGATGACAAAGGGGTTGGTCTGGGAGAAGCATTGGTGAAATTTAAATCAGAAGAACAGGCCATTAAAGCTGAATGTTTAAACCGACGAAGATTCTTAGGGACAGAGGTATTATTAAGACTTATATCTGAGGCACAAATGCAGGAGTTTGGTGTAAATTTTTCCTTGATGTCTAGTGAGAAAATGCAAGCCCATTCAGAATCACATGATAGAGATGACCATTCCCATTTATTTGACCCCAAAGACCCACCAGTATACTCACTGGGCCCTTCTGAAAACTTTAGGTATCAGCTAGAGGACTTGAGACAGCTGGATAACTTTAAGCATCCCCAGGGATATTTCCGGCAGCCTGATAGGCGCCCTCCAGAAGACTTCAGGCACTCTCCTGATGACTTCAGGTTCCCTTCGGAGGACTTCAGACGCTCCCCAGAGGACTTCAGGCACCCTCGAGAGGACCACTTCAGGCGGCCTCCTGAGGAAGATTTCAGGCGCCCCCGGGTGGAGGACTGGAGACGGCCCCGTGAGGAAGACTGGAGTTGGTCACCAGAGGAGGACTTCAGGCGGCCCCTTGAGGGAGATTTCAGACGGTTACCAGAGGAGGACTTTAGGCGCCATTGGGAAGAAGACTTCAGGTGTCCCCCGGAGGATGACTTCAGGCAGCCCCCTGAGGACTTCAGGAGGCCCCCTGAGGAGGATTTCAGGCATTCCCCTGAGGAGGACTTTAGGAGGTCACCCCTGGAACACTTCAGGAGGCCACCCCAGGAGCATTTCAGGAAGCCACCCCAGGAGCACTTCAGGCGACCTCCCCAGGAGCACTTCAGGCGGCCACCCCAGGAGCACTTCAGGCACCTGCCCCAGGAACACTTCAGGCGGCCATCCCAGGAGCACTTCAGGCGGCCACCCCAGGAGCATTTCAGGAGGCCACCTCCAGAGCATTTCAGACGCTCCCGAGAGGAAGATTTCAGGCATATGCCAGATGAAGATTTCAGGGGCCCTCTGGATGAAGACTTTAGACACCTTCCTGATGAGGACTTCAGGAGCCCCCAGGAGGAAGATTTTAGATGCCCTTCTGATGAGGACTTCAGGCAGCTTCCAGAGGAAGACCTCAAAGAAGTTCCAGAGGAGGACCCTAGACTTCTTGATAGCTTTAGACCTCCCGGTGAGGATTTTAGGAGTCCACCTGATGATTTTAGAAGTCATCGCCCTTTTGTGAATTTTGGTTGCCCAGAAGGTGGCAAGTTTGATTTTGGAAAGCGTAACATGGGAGGTTTTCCTGAAGGGAAGTTTATGCCTGATCCAAAATTAAATTGTGGCTCAGGTAGAGTAACTCCTGTTAAGATAATGAATCTTCCATTTAAAGCTAATGTTAATGAAATCTTGGACTTTTTTCATGGTTATAGAATCATACCTGATTCAGTTTCAATACAGTATAATGAACAAGGATTGCCTACAGGGGAAGCCATTGTTGCAATGATAAACTATAATGAAGCTATGGCCGCTATTAAAGATCTAAATGATAGGCCAGTTGGCCCCCGCAAAGTTAGGCTAATTTTGCTTTAGAGAGCATTTCTAAATTTAGAGTTACCTTCCCACAGTATTGATGCAGTAAAATGCATTTTTAAAAAGTTTATTTTTAATTATATAATGAAACACTTTAATTTTGACCTGCACATAAAAAACTTGTAAATAGTAGAATGTGAATCTGGTTTTCTTTTGCTTGCAAATTGCCATTCTTTTTCTAATTTAACATTATATATGCTTTTTTTTGAGAGGGCAGAATTCATGAATTTTTATTGATCTTATGAATAAACCCCAAAGATTTGTAAAGAGCTGTTCTTGGGGAAGATACACTTTATATTCACTTTGATTTCATTCTGTAGTCAACAGCTTTTACACAAACTGTGTAAGGAAATGGTCAGTGACTAATTGTTCAGGCTTAGTATTTCATTGCTACCTGCCTTCAGAATTAATGCCCTCTTGTCAGATATTACTGTGTTATGGTCTCCTGTTAATTATAAATACTTCAAAATGGACAGACTGTGAACTTGAAATTTACTTATGTAAAAAGCCTAGGAAATTCTTAAAGTTTTCATGTTCATAACTTTGCAAAGCTTTATAAAAATAAAAAATTGAAACTGAAGATAACTAATTAACTTGTATTTGTATAAAAAGAAAAGAATTACAGCTGGGTGTTACAACTACTTAAACTATATTTATACTATATTACAACTACATTAAACTATATTTATGATGGGAGAGACCAAACATTCTGAAATAATAATGTGTATTTTCATGGTTTCTTCAACATCTTAATCAGATTGATAAGATTAACACAAGACATTCAAAAGACAAGAAAATAAGAGTGTAATTATGTACAAGGGGACTCAGGTTTATCCTGGTAAAAATCTGACAGAATAGATATAATTTGTTTTTTCAGGAAGAAGTTTCTTAAATGTTTATTAGTAGGTTCTTCTTTTATAGCTTCAAAACTTTGCATCCATTCAAAGACACAATAAGTATAAGATTTGTGAGATTGAATTTTGACTTCTTTGATATTCAACATTTAGTGCAGACATTTTGCAAATACTGGATTAGATTTTCTTTACCCATAATATAAATGGCTGGCATTTATGAGTCACTAATGTGTTAGGCACTATAAGTGCTTTATATGCATGATCTTGGTATTCCCTAAGAAATACAGAACTTATTTACATCTATTTTACAATTGAGTTAACATTAGGTTAAGCAGCTTGCCTGAAATCATAAGTCATGGAGCCAATTTCAACCTAAACAAACCACTGACTCCATTTTATCCTCTTAATACTTTGCCAGCTCACTTTGTTAAATGGAATTTTTAATTTTAGGAAGACCATGCTAAAAATATTTTCAAGGGTAAATATTTTCTTACTGCTGGGTATGGTGGCACACAGCTACTTAGCGAGGCTCTCCGCAACTTAGTGAGACCGTTTCAAAATAAAGAATAAAAAATAGGGCAGGGGGTGTAGCTTGAAGGTAGAGTGCCCCTGGGTTAAATCCACAGTACTGCAAAAAAAAAAAAAAATCTTACCTCCATTGTTGCTTTAAAAATAACAACAACAACAAAAAAATAAAACTAGGGTGCTCAAACATTGGTTTCTCTTGGGATACTCACATTATATATTGGTTTCTAATTCAAAATTGTCCATTTCATCCAACATGACTTGACTTTGGTTGGCCTTTTGTAGTTTGTATAAAATAATGAGGTTAATTTTCCTCATTTTGATAGAGGTTTTCCACATTGAGTAAATGAGAATAAAATTGAATTTTTATATGATAATTTGATCATTTAATAATAGGATATTGCAGAAATAGGTACTTTTTCAGTAATTAGTCAATTAGTACCTGAAAGTATCTTGGGTTTTCAGTGATTTAAAGAAAGTCAACGGAAGCCTACTTAAATTTCTGTGTTTGTTTTTAATTGTGAACATCTTGCTTACTAGAAGAATGTATTAATTTATTAATTGCTAAATTTGGCTTAAAAAAAGCACCTCAGTATGGCTCTTTAATAAAACTAGTACCCTTATAAACAGGAGAATGATAAAACTTTGGAATATCTAAATGAAGCACAATGAATAAAATATGAAATGATATTTAATTGCTTAAAGGTTATATACATGATTCATTTGATCAAGCCTTCCTGAGGAATGGATGGAAGACTTAAAAACACCTCTCAGACACATACCAGGAAAGCTAAAAAGCTTGAGGTGGAAGATTATGTACTATGTGATTGCTTCTCAACCTGGGCTGGGATGGGGTGGTGGTGGTACATAAGATGCCAGCTACAGAGAATGCAAGCTTTGTGTTTTGATTTTACAGTTGAATGATGTGAATATTTCATTTTACTCTATCCAGAGCATAAATATTTTTAAACTTCACTGTAAAACGTTTATTATAGAAAGCTGGCTTATGTGGGTTGGGAGCCATTTTTGCACATCTTTTTCCCACTCTGCCTTCAGTGATATGTTGATAACTTAAATTGGCCATGGTAGGAGTATTTACACCATGTAAATTGGTAAATGTAGAACAATCAGGGCATTCCCCTCCCTTTGTCACCTTAGAGAACATATTGGTGTTCTAGGGTGATACTCAGTGGCATTTTGTCTTAAAGCCAAACATTTTTGTCTAGAAGGTATCTGAAAAATGTCATGTAAAGGAAGTAAAAATCTCGAGATAGGTAAAAATCATATTAGACATGCACTTCTATCATTTTATTGAGAACATTGTTAAGAGCAGTACCTCTTGATCCATATTACCAGCTATGAAGCAACGACCCTGTCACCTCTCTTTGCATTAAATAACTGTATATTGAACTGTATTATATACTACATTTATATTTATGATCTATAATTATATATGAATTAGCTATACTTATGATAATCCTAATATATTTGTTATTCTTACTTTGGAAATAAGAGATGGAGACCTACAGGCTAAGTCATAAGTTGGGTTGGTTGCCTGGTTTTTGACGGCAGGGAAGCTAAGAAAGGTTTTTACATTTTTAAATATGGTTACATCTTAAATGGTTACATAAGCATGCTATAACCTGGGCATTTGCCTTTTGGCCCACAAATTGTATTTACCATCTGGCCCTTTTAAGTATGCCAACATAAGTCTGGTCTAAATAATGAAACTTTTTTTTTCTTTGTGTGTATAGTGCTGGGGACTGAACCCAGAGGCATTGTACCATCGAGCTACACCCCCAGACTTATTTTTTTATTTGGAAATAGGGTCTTGCTGAGTTGCTAAGGCTTGCTTTGAACCCACGATCCTCCTGTCTCAGCCTCCCAAGTACTGGGATTATAGGAGTGCACCATCACATCCAGCTTGAAACTTTTATTTTGCTCTTAGAATATTTCTTTGAGGTAGAAAGAACACCTGGTTTGTCCCAGAATTGATTGCTTTATTAGATAGCTTAAACTATACAAACAAGGCAACTGATGCTCAAGAGAAGTTATTGTTTAGTAAGCAGGAAGAGAAATACTATAACCCTATTTTTTCTTATGAACTATATATTTTTCTTTTTTTGGTACGGGGGTTGAACTCGGGGATTCTACCTCCAAGCTACACACCCAGCCTTTTTTTTGTTTGTTTGAAACAGGGTTTCTCTAAGTTCCTGAGGCTAGTCTCGAACCTGCGATCCTCCTGTCTCAGTCTCCCAAAACTGGGATTACAAGCATGTGCCACCATACAAAGCTTTTTTTTTCTTTATTTGTTTTTGTATTGGGGGATTGAACCCAGGGACATTCTGAACTCCACTCCCAATTTTTTTTATTTTACTTTGAAACAGTCTCACTGTTACTGAGGCTGGCCTCAAACCTGCGATCCTCCTGTTTCAGCCTCCCAAGTACTGGGATTATAGGCATGGACCATCAGGCCTGCTTCCATTTTTTATTTTTATTTTGAAACAGGGTTGACGAAAGTCTCACTACTTGCTGAGGCTATGCTCGAACCTTTGATCCTCCTGTCTCAGCCTCCCAAATACTGAGATTACAAGAGTTTGCCACCATGCCCGACTGAACTATATATTTCTGAAAATATAAATCCAGTGATGCTCATTTTCTTTAGGGTTTTTAAATATGTTGAATATTTTATAAGAAATGCTGAAGTAATTTTATCAGCAATCCTCTCAGAAAGCAGTACTTGGTTAAAAACAGAAACATGAATGACAAGTCATGAAAGCTTTCTAGAAAGTCTTTATTTTTCTGTTGTGAATAATTTTTTCCAGTTATCCCAAATGACTTTATAAATTTCATAATCTTTGTCAGACTGGGATCCATGAGACAAAAAATATATAATTCCTCACCAAAAGAAACAAAAACATCAGATACTGAAAGACTCTGATTAAATTGTTTCATACTTTTAGGAACAAGAGTGACTATAGTAAGCTTACTATTAGGTGGTACCTTGGCAAAATTGTTAGTTTTTAATGATTTATGGTGTTCCATCATGAAGCAACATTCCAAAAATTGCTAACCTTCCAAATTATAGTACCAGGTATGATTTAGTATTACAGCAGTTTTGTTTTAAAACCAGAATCAGGTTGAATGTGGCTTTTTTTCAAAGCTAAAATTTAAGCTTTATGGATATTTGTAAAACCTGATGTCATAGTGTCCCATTACCTTTATTTGATTGCACTCTTGAAAACCTTAAGTTTACACATCAAATGAAACAAATTTTTAATAAAAGTTAAAAAAATGCTTTTTACTTAAGGCTTCATGAAATAAAATTTTTACGTAATGAGACCTTTTCTGGTGTTGAAAACATGGAGTTTTAACCTGAAAGAAGCTATGAGGAATTGTTAATCTTTTGTTGTTGTTGTTGTTGTTACTATTGCAACTTCAACTAGGTATAGTGAGTTGATCTGAAATGCTTTGAAATACATTATCTTTTTAAAAAATGCAATTTATACAAAAAAGATTGCATACCACTAGGTAAGATGTTGAAATGACTGGTGTATACTATTTTTTAAGACCTTCATTATTAGCATAAATTTCTTTAATTATTTTTCCACTTCTGGTAGTATTTCATTTTGAGGTTAAACCTAGCAAATAAGTATAAAGTTTTACAATTTAGTAATCCAGGATTTCAAGATGAAAATGGAAATGAGAAGTTTACTTAAAACTGATTTTCTTCTTCTGTAACATCTAACTCTTCATCATCTTCATCATCATCATCTGCTTGTTGATCCTTTCGTAGCCGACAGGCAGATAGCTGTTAAAAATTAATACATTTTAAAAAATAAAAATACTAATTTAAAAACATTTTTACATGCTTGGTATCTTTTACATGTCCTTATAAGAAAGGGCACATAGAAAAAAGTCCATATATAATAATTTCTAGTAATGAAACTTCCCTTTGGGTTACTGTATTTTAATGTTGCAAGTCTCAGTTTTTTCATTCATTTATCATATATGCATGAAATTAATTATTTGATTCCAGTTAGATAGCCACCAGTACTTCATTAACATAAAATATAGTCTCACCATATTATGAATATTAAAAATAAGTTAAATAATTCTTGGGTTGCAAAAACAGCATTTGAATCACAATAATCAAATGTATGACAAAAACAAGGATATTTCAATTAAGCAGTGGCACAGAAGTACTGATATAAAAGTAGTGTGATTTAAGTGGAATGAATTGAGAATATGAATTCACCAGCTTTATTTCCTGACTGCACTTAGGGCATCTTGCCTAAAATGTTTTTGAGGGTGAATTATACCTCCCAGTGGACACTTGGCAATGTCTGGAGATACTGCTGGTTTCTCAACTGTGTATGTGTGTTTGTGTGCTACTGGCATATGTGTTAGGGATGCTACTTGATCAATGGATAGGGCAGTATACCTCTCCACCCCAAGTCAGTAGAGCTGGTTCCAAGTCAATAGAGCTAAGGTTGAAAAATCTTAGAATAATGTATCCTAAAGTGCTATACAAATGTTAACTTAGGTAATATTTAACTATTTCTAAATAGTCAAAACTTTTTATGTAATATACTAAATATATGGAATTTATGTGCAGAGCACTTAATGCTGAGATACTAAATATATAATTTGGTTGGGGAAGAGATACATAAATATAAAGCAGAAAATGAACGCATAGAAGAGAAGAATCAAGTGAAAATAGAAGGTATTAAGTCAAAGTTACCTAAAAGTTTTATTTTGAAAATATTTTGGCCAAATTTAAATTCTGAAGGCTAGATATGGCAAGGTCATAGCTCTCTAGATTAAAGTTTGGCATGTTACGGTCCAGCCTGCCTCAGACCTTCTGGATATAGAAGAAATGAGAAAATTGGCTGTTTAGTCCCTTAAAGACCTATGCTTCTGGGATCCATGATCATGTTGAGCAAATCACTTTTAGCTTTTAACACTTTTAACACATACACTTTTAGGTATCATTTCTGGCTAGATCCCCTAAGATAGTGAGATCTAAGCTATTTGACTTCGGAATCTATATTCTTCATATATGAGACAATAAGTCTATATTAGCATTCTTCTGACTTTTCATTTCTGCTGTCAAGTGTTTTGCTTTATAGAGTAATGTGTGATTATAGGATAAAAGGTAAGAAATTACAACACAACTTTCCATCATTTTATAGACTAGGAAATAAGTCCAGACAGGGTAAATTGTATGAGGTCATATCACTAAAGGGAGACATTTCCAGTACTGAACAGTTTCAAAGATAGCAGCTCAAATTCCTTTAAATTATGGTTTTTAGCTCACCTGTCCTGTTCCAGATACACACTTAGCTGACAGTGATCTCTGAAGAGGTGACTTTGAATTTGCTCTTACAATATCTAAACGAGATGAATAATCTGGTGGATACAGAGAGTTTCGGAAAACCTATTGCAATGGTAAAACATAAAGTAGGTATTAAATGAACATTTAGACAGTCTTAAGTTCCTCTTAAGATTTTTTTAAGCCTCCCCCTCATGGACAAAATTGTAATCACTTTGTGTGTGTGTGTGTGTGTGTTACTGGGAATTAAACCCAGGGGGGGTTCTACCTCTGAGCTACATCCCCAGCCCTTTTTATTATTTTATTTTGAAACAGGGTCTCGCCTAGGTTGTTGAGGCTGGCCTTGAACCTGCGAACCTCCTGTCTCAGCCTCCCAGGGGATTATAGGCATGCACCACCATGCCCAGCTAATTATTGTAAATTTAAGAGAAAAAGTCTTAAGTTGGAAACTGAAGGCTCAAAAATTCTGTTTCAGCCATGTAAGATGATGAGGGTATAGGCAGTAGTCATGAAACAATCGCTCAAGTTCTGGCTCAACACAGATGCGAGTACGGCAGTTGTACCTTGTATCTGTTCGTACTGCCCATCCTTAGCTCTTTTATCAAGTTAACTTTACTGCAGTACTGCTATGTAAAAATCACTTAAGAGTAAACTGGAGCCCCTATAACTTGTGAATTCCAACCTCATTAGGATATGGAATGCCATGACCTGTAGGGTTTTTTTGTTTTTTTATTGTTTTTCTCCCTTAACACAGTACTTTCAAATGTATCACTCTCTTAAACCTTTCTATATCTTTTCTCTTCCCTCATAACATATAGACTAATGAGGTTACCAGGTAAGAATTTCAGCTTTTCTCTCTTCTTCCTCACATTCTTTATCTCATCCTTATTTTACAAAGCAAATTTCATCTTGATCCTTTCCAATGTGCATTTTTCCTTTGTCTAAAACTTTAAATGTATACTATTTCTGTGGTACAAAAGCTCACTTTCCAGAGGTTCCCTCCCCTAGAAAAACAAGCTCAAGATCAATCTTTGTTCTTATCTTCATGGTATAACTTTATTCCTTAAAAACTTCTCAACTATTCTACTTCGTCTCCATTTTTGACAAACTATAATTGAGCCTCCACTTTCCACTAAAATAGTTTTTACCACAATCACTGGAATTTTGTCCTTACCTTCCCTGACCTCATCCTGAAACTTTTTTCCTTGCCATCAGGAAACTCTTCCATTATGCTATCTGGGTTCTCTGAATGATCTTATCTACAGTGTTTAATGACTATCCTTCAACCAGTCAATTCTCTGTATACTCCATATACTCTCTTCTGATGGCTATAGTCATGCTCCCAACTACCTTTTGTTCTAGAACATTCTAAGGTGATGGAAATGTTTGATGTTCTGTGCTGTCCTAAAAAGTAGCCACTGGCTGTGTGCCTACTAAGCACTTGACATTCATGTGGCCGAGAAACTGCATTTGCACTTTAACTGTAGCCACATACACCTAGGTAGCTTTTATACTGGACAGTGCAGCTCTACAATCAATTTTACAATAAAAGACATTAGCTTATACCTATAGACCAAGCTATAAGCCTTTCCCCTTAAATTTCTTACCTGAGGTACTTCTGTTTTAGTTTACTGACTATATAGTTTTCTTTATAGCTTACTTAGATATGTGTTACTGAAGACTCAAGTATACTATTTCTCTATTACAAAACTTTTTGTGGCACTTGACTACGAGAGTACAAATGCTTTAGGTGACATCCAAGGCTTAATATCACTTAAACGTATCTACCACTCTTCACTTCTAGCTTCCATAACTATATGCAGAGCATGTTATACTGCACCTTTGCAATGCCAGTTCCTCCCTCTGGGATCCCAGCAAACTTACTCATCTTTCAAGAGTCAAGTCCAGTGCTATCTTATTATCTTTTGCTTTCTTCCTACTATTCATACCTTCAAGGATAGTTCTTATATCACTGTTGTTAGTTTAAATATCTGTTTTCACAACTACTCTTAAATTCCTCTAGTGCAAGGGATCCTGTTTTATCTTTGTAACTCCTCCCAATAGATGATGATGAAATTCACTTTTGAACCTAATCCCCATGTGTGGTAAAAACAAACAAACCAGGGAATTCTCTACACATTACTTTAAACCTTAGAGAACTGCAGGACACAAAAGGAATCAAGGGCTCAAACTTAGGAGGTAAGAGACTTGTATTATAGGACAATTCAAGACTAATTAGGTTAGCAGATTGCTGATGACCAGATTCTATTTTGATGCCAGACATAGAACACTGGCATCCAGGTAAGATTTTAAAACTGGATGACTCATTAATCAACTGGTATTTGGAAGGGCTATATTTTTATTTAAACATTCCTTTTTTAACTTTTCTACCAACAATGAAATAAATAGGGAATGGGGGACAGTATGACTTGGGATAAAAGTTTAAACCAGTTAAATATTAAAATTAGCTTCTTACTGCAAAGCAACAGATTTGCAGAGATTAATTTATTGGCAATAATGCAATTTCCAACATGATCCAAGATTTCTTCTAGGCATTAATCTCAAGATCTGAATATTCCCTGAAATGATTGCACAGAAGTGATTTTTGAAGGGGAAAATGGGCCTGACAGTACTTTTTATGTGAAGAACAAAGAAGGTAAGATGGTTTCTAATATAATTTGAGTGCCTAACTGCATAAACTTGGCTGCTGCTAGAGTCTCAGCGGTTCTCAGAAAGCATGGACTGTGGAAGAACAGCAAAGTATCTCCCTGTCCCTCTGCCTGTTTTCTTGTTTCTAAGAAGCCTTGTATTTATTTAGAGGATCCTTTCTCCTCTTGGGACCTACTGGATATACTTTTACTTATCCAGGTTCCACAACTTTCTAGACTGTTCTCCGTGGCATAATATTAGTTTATACTTATGGTTCATTCAGGAAGTGCTTGTGCCCTGTACTATGCTATTTAAAATACATTATTATTCTTTTTTTTTTTTTTGCGGTACCGGGAATGGAATGCAGGGGCTTTCTACCTCCGCGCTACGCCCCCGGCCCTATTTTTTATACTTTATTTTGAAACCGGGTCTCACGAAGTTGCGGAGGGCCTCATTAAGGAGAGAGAGAGAGAGAGAGAGAGAGAGAGCGAGCTGAGGCTGGCCGCGAACCCGGATCCTCCGGTCTCCGCCTCCCAAAGTACTGGGATTACAAGCGTGTGCCACCACGCCCGGCTCATTATTATTATTATTATTTTATTATTATTATTATTTTGGTGGTGGTACTGGGGATTGAACCCAGGGGCATTCTATTTCTGAGCTACACCTCCGGCCCTTTTGATTTTTTTGGTTTGAAACAGGATCTTGCTAGGTTGCTGAAAGTCTTGCTACTTGCTGAGGATGATTTGGAACCTGCGATCCTCCTGTTTTAGCCTTTCAAGTGCCAGGATTACAGGCGTGCACCACAATGCCCAGCTAAAATACATTATTTTCTATTCACAACAGACTGCCTCAGGACCTTTGTATGTTTATCTATGCCCTCTTCCTGAAAGTTTTTGCCAGTCATCTTCTTTATCCTTCAAGCTTCTTTGGTTCTCAGGACTATTTGGAACCCTTCACGATGCACACAGCATACTCTATTTTTTCTTTATGGAACTGGTTGCATTATAAAACTTAAGAAGCTACACAGTATTTTCTTTTTAATGCCTGAACTCCCTAGTAGATTTATTGCTTTAACAACTTGGACCATTTTTCACACTAAATCCTTAGCAATTAGAATGATGCCTGGCATATCATAGGTGCTCAATAAACAGTTGTTGAACAAACATCTTCTGAAGTAAGTACTATAATCTCCATTTTAGGAAGCTGAAGTGTGAAGAAGTTAACTTGCTTAGTATTACTCCACTATAAAGTGGGTTAAGTTGTTCAAAAACATATCTACTGTAAGCTTGGAGAACTTTAGTTTTTTGTGGATCTCTCCTTCCACAAACTACTTAGCTAACTGAGTAAGAGTAGTGGTAAGAGAAGGTATAAAGGAAATTGTATGAAAAATAAAAAAAAGATACCTAGGGCCTCTGGATTGAGAAGAAAAATCTTAGGAACCAAAGAGCTTGAAGTAATTTTAGAATCTAAACAAGCAGTATATCAAGGGTATTAGAAAGACATAATGCTTGTAAAGGGGACTCCACTCTTGCAGGAAATTTTTAATCTGCCACTCAATGCAGTTTTGTTTTTTATAGGAAATAGTTCATGTTACTCATCCAGATCCACACTTGGGGTAGTCTTATGTAGAGAGGATTAAAAATAGCATTGTGGTCAGATATCTGGATTTGAGTATCAGCTCTACTACTTAACTAGCTATGGGACTCTGGGAAATTTCTTAACTTCACTGTGCTTCAGTTCTCTCATCCATAGAAATGAGCAAAGTAAGCACTTATTTATAAAGTTATGAGAGGATTAAAATAATTTGCATGGCTAAAATGCATAGATCATTCCAAAGTAATTACTATATAAACATTTGCTATTTTATTACTTTCCAAATGACAGATAAAAGCTTGATAATCTATTTTTAAAAACAACATAAAAAGGAGTGAAAATTAAGAAACCTTAGCTTTAGCATTTGGAAGCAAGTGACACTTGGGAAGTTACCTGTTGACAAATGAAAATATAAATATGATCATGTATATATAAATGACATAAAACAATCAGAAATTGGGATTGGAAACATATATACATATACTAAGACATGTACCTTTGTTCATTTTAGTTAAGCTATATTCTGGTTTTACTGAATCAAGTCTTCTAAAACCAGTGTAGTATAATAAGAAGGCTCAGAGGATGTCTTTGAGTTAAAATGCCTAAGGGGGGGAGGTGTCTTCAAAATTGTCAAATAGCAGACATTTACAAATTCTGTCATTTATTGATACAGAATTCTGTTTATATATTGGTAGTACACGCCTTTTTCATTCCTACATTAGAGATGATATGGACAAATGTATCTTGACTATTTTGTGCCTTTTTTTCTTATTTTACAAGGTAGGACATTTACTCTTCAAATGTGCTTACTGAAGATCAGGCATTAATACTTGATTGCTCTAATATTAGTTGGCCAATCAGAACAATTTGCACTTAACTAAAACTCCTAATGGGGCGGGGCATGGTGGTGCATGCCTTAATGCTAGTATTTGGGAGGCCGAGACAGGAGGATAGCAGTATTATATTTGAGACCAGCCTCAGCAACGTAGTGAGACTTGCAACAACCTAGTGAGACCCTGTTTTAAAACAAACAATAAAATAGGGCTGGGGATGTAGCTCAGAGGTAGAATGCCCTGGGATCCATACCTAGTACCACAAAACAAACCAACCAACAACAACAGCAACAAAATAAACACAACAAAACAAAAAAACTATCAGCACAAAGCAAGCCTGTATAAACCTATGTTTATTTCATGGCTTAATAATTAAGTTACACAAACCAATTGTAATCTACTTAAAGCCTCTAAGCCTGTTTCTGTAGTTATAAAATGTGAATAAAAGAGCACCTACCTCATAGATTTGTGTGAGAACTGAATAAGTAAGTGCATGTAAAGCTTTGGGCATTGTACATGGCCTAAACCCTCGAATATTGCTCAAATCAATAAATTCATTTTTAGCACACTTTAGTGAGCTTATATCACCAGCCAAAACGATATACTTTTATTTCATGTAGTAGTTTTATGTAGATTATATTTGACTAGGTATTAATAAGTTAAGCTTTAGAATTTTTACTGTGATTAATATAAGAAGTTAAAAACCAATGGCAAATGACAAAAGTTCAGCTGTTTGGGACTACATACAATAACATGAACTATTATAGTGCCCTAATTTAAAATATATTCTTAACATATACGAATGCTCTATTTTAAACATTTCCATATTAACAGAACAACTGAGCTTAGATATAGTCTTACCTCTAAATCTTCATCCTCATCAATCTTTTGTATACTTTGGTAGGCAGCAGTGTAGACCTCTAAAGCTTTGCCATGAAATAACATTTCAATTGTGATAAATTCTGAAAATATATTCTAAAAAAATCAAGGGTTGGATTTAGTCTTTTAAATTGTTTTATGAATTTGATAACCATGTATTCCTCACTATATATTCATGGCATTTTATGCAAGAGCAGTACCTTTTAATAAGACAAATGAAGTACAAAACATAAATGAAATAGAAAATAGTTGTGAAGACCATTTATACAAAGTGTTGTTTCCTACATTACCTTTGACTTTCCTCTTATTTATACTTTTCCTCTGTTTATACCTAGTAATTGATATTCATGATAACAGAGATACTTATGCCTGTAAGTATTCTAGTTACGTTCTCAAGCTGGTATTTTAGTAACTGATGTAAGACTGGGTTCTGGGATAAGAGACGTGTACCTATGACCAACAGTGACCCTTACTGTCACTTCAATATAGGTCACAGAAGGCTCTGGTATACTGACCTCTGAACTGACTGATAATAAACAGCATTACACTAAGATGGAATTTTGGATTTCATACTAAGAATCTCCAGACAGCTAAGGATACCTTAGAGGTGGAATGGCTCTGAAAAGGGCTGGGACTTAACTTAGTCTCCCTAAGATAGTTGCTGATCAGAAAGGAGTCAAGTGCCCTTTAGAGTGTGGAAACTCCTAGAGGGAAAACATCAGGACTGGGAGTCAGTGACAAGCCAAACCACATGTTTTTGATGCTCAAAAAATAAATCAGCTAAATTAGAAAATGTTCCTTTATCCACTGATATTAAAGTCTCTGTGTGGTTTGATTGGGAAGCGAGATTTTTTTTTAAAAAAAGTTATGAAAGGTCTTGTTAACATTTAGGCAAGTAAGGAAATTACAGTTTGAGTAGATGTTCTCAATAAATGATGTTGGTAGAACTTTCTATCCACTTGATTAAAGCTGTATATCTACCTCATATCATGCAAAATACAAATACCAGATAAAATGTTAAAATGTTTACAATATTTTTAGCTGGGCATGGTGGCGCATGCTTGTAATCCCAGTACTTGGGAGGCTGAGACCAGAGGATCCAGGTTCGCAGCCAGCCTCAGCTACTTGGGCCTTCTGTAACTTAGTGAGACCCTGTTTCAAAATAAAGAATAAAAAAGAGAGCTGGGGGTGTAGCCCAGAGGTAGAATGCCCCTGGGTTCAATCCCCAGTACTCTCCCCCCCCAAAAAAAGTTTACAATATTTTGTAAAAAACAAAAATACAGCCAGGCATGGTGGCGCATGCCTATAATCCCAGCACTTGGGAGGTTGAGACAGATAGCAGGTTCAAGGCTAGCCTCAGCAACTTAGTGAGACCCTAATTCAAAATAAAAAAAGCCGGGCGTGGTGGCGCACGCTTGTAATCCCAGTACTTTGGGAGGCGGAGACCGGAGGATCCAGGTTTGCAGCCAGCCTCAGCTCTCTCTCTCTCTCTCTACCTAGTGAGGCCCTTTGCAACTTTGTGAGACCCGGTTTCAAAATAAAGTATAAAAAAATAGGGCTGGGGCTGTAGCGCGGAGGTAGAATACCCCTGGGTTCAATCCCCGGTACCACCAAAAAAAAAAAAAAAAAAAAAAAAAAAGCTGGGTGTGGTGGCACACGCCTATAATCCTAGTACTTGGGAGGCTGAGATTGTAGTATTGCAGGTTCCAGACCACCCTCAGCTACTTAGCAAGTCTCAGCAACCTAGTGAGACCCTGTTTCCAAAACAAAAAATAAAAAGGGGTGTAGCTCAGAGGTAGAATGCCCCTGGGGGGATTCAACCCCTAGTACCACAGATGGATAATAGTAAAAATGGATGGATGGTACCACAGATGAATGGTAGTAAAAATGCCATAAGCAACAAAATGAGAAAATATAATGCAACATTCTCTATATAAAAAGGCTTAATTTTCTCAATAGAAAAATTGCTACAGTGGGGTGTGGTGGTACATACCTGTAATCCCCGTACTTGGGAGGCTGAGACAGTAGGATTGCAAGTTCAAGGACAGCCTTAGCAAGTAGTGAGACTCAGCAATCAAGTTAGACTCTGTTTCAAAACAAAACAAAAAAGAAAAACTAAAAGAAGGGGCTGCGGGTATAGTTTGGAGGTAGAATGCCCCTGGGTTCAATCTCCAGTACCACCCACCCACCCCCAAAATGCTACAAATTAAGAAAAATGGCAATATCCCACAGAAGTATTGGCTAAAGAAATTTATCATTAGACATGAAAAATACTCTGCCTCAACAATAATAGTGCAAATTATGAGGTACTGATTTTTTTACTCATCAGATTGGCTATTGTGTTTATATACTAGTCATTGTTGTACCTGTGCTTATGCAAGGTATAGTAGGACTATAAATTGGTTCAATCTTTGTGGACAGATATTTTAAAAATATGTTATTACAATTCAAAGTATGTATGTTTTTTGAAGCAGGAACTCCACTTCTGGCAACTTATCTCAAGAGAATAACTGGACCAGCAACAAAGGCTTATTTTTAGGGTTATTTAATGGTAGAATGGCTTCTACAATTGCAAAAACATTCTAGATGTCCCCCAATTAAGACTTGTTAAATTAATATTGACATTGCAAAATACTGTGAGGATACCAAAGGGAATAATACGGATCTCTATTTCTTACTGTGTGTTATGGTTTAGATATAGAACGGTCTGGAAAAGCTCATGCATGGCAATACAAAATGTTCAGAGGTGATATAATTGAATCACGAGGGTTCTGATATCAGTGGATAAATCTATTGGTGGATTAATAGACTTACTGGGTGGTAGCATAGGCAGGTATGGTGTGGCTGGAGGGGTAGGTCACTGGGGTGTGGTCCTCCTCCTTTCTCCACTCTGCTTTCCCCTGCCATACCCTAAGCTCCGCAGACCTGGCCTAAAATGGACGGAAACCTACAAAACCATGAGCAAATCTTCCTTCCTCTAAGTTGTGGTCATCAGGTATTTTGGGTCACAAAAATGAGAATGCTGATTCAAACACCAATGTCTGTGATACATTAAAATTTTAAAGAGATTCTACATATATTGTCCTATTGATTTAAACTTCTATGGGATAATAATAGTGCCTTCCTTATAAGGATGTTGTGAAGAGTAAATTAGTTTATCTACATAAAATGGTACCTGACATAGTCAATGCTTAAGAAATGTTATTGTTATTACCATAGCTCTTATATATGTGCACAGGAAAAATTCTGGAAGGATATAAACCAAAATGCTAACATTATTTTTTGAGTGCTAAGATTGTTTTTCTCTATAATTTTATGAAAATTATATTGTGCTTATAATAAAAATGAAGGTATTAAAAGTTAATTTTATAAGGTATTTCTTGCTCACATCACCTTCTTCACCACATACTGAAAACTACAAATATTGTTTAAAGAAATTAAGGAAATTTTAAATAAATGGAAAAGACATCCCATTGTCAGGGATGAGAAGAATTAGTCTTTAAGATATCAGTACTCCCCAAAATGATCTCTGTAGATTTGATGTAATCCTCATTGGAATTCCAGTTGACTTCTTATAGAAACTGACAAATATATTTAAAATATAGATTTATAACAGATCTAAAATAGCCAAATCAATCTAAAAAGAAAATAGGAAGACTCACACAACCTAATTTTAAAACTTACCACAAAGCAATGTTAAGACAGTGTGGTACTTCACAAGGATAGTCTCAGATCAATGAGAGAGTAAAAGTCCAGAAATAAAACATGTCAAGTGATTCTCAACAAAGGTGTCAAGACCATTCAATGAGGAAAGACTGGTCTCCAACAAATGGTGGTGGGACAACTTGATAGTCTAATGCAAAAGAATGAAATTTAACCTTTAGTTCATACCATATATAAAAATTAGATGGATCAAAGACAATATAAGAACTAAAATTAAATTAGAAGGAAATGGACAAATCATGACCTCAGATTTGGCAATGGATTTTAGCTATGATAGTAAAGCACAAGCAATAAAAGAAAATAAGTTGGACTTCAAAATTAAAAACTTTTGCTTCACGTGACACCAACAAGTGAAAAGACAACTGGATGGGAGAAATTACAAACCATTTATTTAATAAGTAACTTGTGTCCAGAATATATTGAAAAGCCTTACAACTCAAATAAGAATATAACCCAGTAAAAATATGGGCAAAATATGTGAATAGCTATTTCTTCAAGAAAAAAACACAAATGGTCAATAAGCATTATGAGGGAATGTGAATCAAAACCAGGAGATATTACTTCATATCCACTAATATGGCTATAATCAAGAAGGCTGATGAATAGGACATATTGAGGATGCAGAGAAATTGAAACCTTCATACACCACTAGGGGGAATGGTGGATTTGGAACAGTCTGGCAAGTCCTCAAACAGTTACTATGTGATCCGGCAATTCTACTCCTAGGTATATACATATAAGAAAAAAAATATGTCCACAGAAAAATCTGGACATGGATATTTATATCAGCATTATTCTTAATAGTTGAAAGGTAGAAACACCCCGAATGTCCATGAACTGATGAACGAATAAGAAAAACATAACATTTGTATAATAAATGGAATGTTATTTGGCCATAAAAGAAGTACTAATGCATGCTACAACATGGATAGACATTGGAAGCATGCTACATCAAAAACAAAAAATAGTCAAAAGTGACCATGTATGATTTCTTTCATATGAAATGTCTACAATAGCTCAACACAGAGACAAAGATTAGTGGTGGTTGCTTAGGGCTAGGGGGCAGGCAGGGAGATAAAAGCTGACATATACAACAAGGTTGAGGTGATAAAAATATTCTAAAGTTGGTGATGCTTGCACGTATCTATGAATACATTTAAAACTACTTGAGTTGAACACTGAATTACATCTCGATTTTTAAAGATGAAGGTCTTCCCCTACCCCTGCAACCATTGGGGACTTTCCTTTCTGAGGAGCCTGACAGTACACATCAGCAGAGCTTGGAAGTTTTTTGTGCACCCTACACTGCAGTCCTCTATGTCCTATTTCAAGAAGTCCCAGGTAGTAGAAATTGTAGCTGGGAATTCTGTACCCACCCTCTCTGCCCGTTTTGTACTGGGTGATGCTCAGGGAATTAACACCTACCTGTAGAGGTACCCAGCATACAGGCAGAACACAAAAATGAGCCAAAAGATCAGAGTAGAGACGAATTTTCATGTGTACAAAATTTTGCAGGCACAAGGAACAGTGTTGGAGTGAGGAATCAAACTCCCATTACTAAGAAAGCCCTTCAGTGGCAATGTAATCGGGCATAATTCCCAGGTCTCCATTCTCATTTTTCAGGTTAAAGCTAATTATCTAAATAACCCTTCTTCCTATAGCCTCAATTTTAGAGGATGTTAGCAATTGTATAACTTCATACCCTCTCCTTATTTTTCCAGCATGGTAGTGGTAAAGGCACTTGTCTGAGGGCAGTCTCCTTAGATGCTCGAGTTTCTGTGAGTAGCAATCTGCTATTATACAGCACAGTACAGAGCCTGTGACTGAATTGACAGGTTAAAGTTCTGAAATCCTTTGAAACTATGATAGGAAATTAAAGAAAATAAAAGATGCAAATAAATGTTTAATGAATTTGAGAGAAGAAACATAATCAAGTGGCAGATCATGCTTATTTTATTGATGAGAGCAGCTTATGAAAGCAGGAAGAAGATTCTTTGTCAATAGTAGTGAAAACAAAAAATGTATTATTAAAGCTTGTTACAGGAAAATTTTCAGTGAGTCAAAAAGAAGTTCTTAGGTGAACTTTTAAAAGTATAAAAGATGGTCATAAGCAATCCTTCAGATCTGTCCAAGATACCTAAATAAAAAGCCACTAACGACCTGCTGAATTCCATGAACCAGAAAAAAGTTTCAAATTTACTGATAAGTTACAATGAATAAGGCATTCTGTTGATTAAAACATCTTTTCATGGTGGTGGATACAAATTTATGTGGATGGCCATTATTATTCCTGTTTACTTATTTGATAATATGGAGCTGTTAGAAAGTTTTATGCTACAGATACTAATGATAGTGTACTTTAGTGTACTGTGTGTGTGTGTGTGTGTGTGTGTGTGTGTAACTGGGGATTGAACCCAGGGGCATTTTACCTCTGAGCTACATCCCCAGCCTTATTTTTTATTCTTTATTTTGAAACAGGGTCTCACTAAGTTGCGGAGGGCCTCTCTATATAGCTGAGGCTGGCCACGAACCTGTGATCCTCCTTGTTTCAGCCTCCCAAGTACTGGGATTACAAGCGTGCACCACCACGCCACTCCCCCCACCCCAGCTTGATAGTGTATAATGTAAAGAACAGATTTTTTTTTGTGTGGTACTGGGGATTGAACCTCCGAGCTACACCCCTAGCCCTAATTTTTTTATTCTTTATTTTGAAACAGGGTCTCACTAAGTTGCAGAGGCCTCACTAAGTAGCTGAGGCTGGCCGCGAACCCTGATCCTCCCGTCTGAGCCTCCCAAGTACTGGGATTACAGGTGTGTGCCACCACGCCCGGCCAGATATTTTTTTAAAAACTGGCTTATATCTCCTTCAGGCTGTGGTACTCTGGGTAAGTTACTTTGTGTCTTAATTTCTTAACTCTCCTTCACTCTCAACAGAGTTGCTATGATGACTGAAAGATAATCTACATAAAGTACATAAAGTGCCTCGAATGGCACCTGATATATAAAAACGTAATAAATGTTAGTTCCCCTTGAAAAAACAATATTTGGGATAAAAAGTTGAATTTCAGGCCTCTAGTTAGAATATAGTCCCTTTATACACCATTGTTTTCATAAGAAAATAACATGTGAAATATTTTGATCTGTATTATAGATGTTAAAAGTTCTAAGATCTTTTTTCACAAGAAGCATAGACTAAAATAGGTAAATTTTTCATACAATTAAAAACAAGGATAGAAAACCGTTTTTGAAACTTAACCATTACTTATTTACCTTAATATCCTTTATTTTCTGCTTTTCAAAATTGTCAATAGTTTCCTCCAGATGACGAGTTGTTCGGGTAGCATCCATTGTAGCTCTCTGTAATTCAGTTTCTGCCTGTAAAAGTATTCCCCAACCAAAGATACAAAAAAAATCAAGTCATAATCCATTCAAATTGAGTCTATTGGTAAATGTTACCACTGCAGTATTGCCTTTTGGCATAACAATCTAAATTGTTCAATATTATGTATTACTACATATAATAAAATGATCTATATAACATGAAATACAGAATAAAGAACTTTAAATCTATTGTGAGATCATTTATGATCTCAAAACAAAAATCCTTCTATAAACCAGTTTTTTCCTATCACCCTTGGATGACTAATTGTAAAAAATTTTTCTGTTTTCTACAGCTTCCATCTATTTTATTCCCTATGCCATTTATCATATTATTCTTTTTTCCCGTTTCTCTTCCCTTTACTACTTTCACCCCCAAAAGAAAGGACTTATAGTCAGGCGTGGTGGTACACGCCTGTAATCTCAGTACTTGGGAGGCTGAGACAGGAGGATTGCAGGTTCAAGGTCAGCCTCAGCAACATAGGGAGATTCTCAGCAACCTAGTAAGACCCTGTTTCAAAACAAAATAAAAAGGCTGGGGTGTAGCTCAGAGGTAGAACACCCCTAGGTTTAATCCTCAGTATCCTCCCACCAAACAACTTACTTATTAATAAAGTGCAATAAAGCGTTTCATAGGGCTATTGGATAGATTAAATAATCTTTGTAAAAGACTAAGGAGAATATACAGTCGAAAGACCTATACGCTGTGAGAATTTCCACAACTGAGAGTCTGATTTTCTTTTTTTTTTAGTCAATCCAATATTGATATACTTGAGGCCAGCAAGTATATAACAAGTCTCTTACTACTTTGCTTACTTTTAATACCCTCCAAATGCATTAAGTATTTCTAATTCTATCAGGTGAAGTAGAATATACACTACAAATATTTATTTTAGCATGGAATTTCTACTGGTAGATTCTTATAAGCTAACAATATTATATTTTCTATTTGGTTTATGCTTGTTACATATATATATATATTAATTAATAATTTAGATGCAAGTTTAATGCTTTGCTTTATACATGCTGACATATACTCACACATGTGGCCACTAGCCACATATGGCTATTTATAGTTAAATAAAAATGTGAAAACTGGTTCCTAGGTTATTCTAGTTGCATTTGAGAACTCAGCCATATACAATGGCAACAGCACTGTTGAGTGCAGAACATTTCCAACTTAATCATGTATTTCTCTTTAAGCATCTCTTTCCTCAGAACAGTAAGTTACCCAAGAACATTACAACATTTTCTTAAATAGTAACATAGAGATTTTGAAAGAATTAGCCCAAATTTCTGATTAAATCCTTCCTAATAAAGTTTCTTATGCTGGTATTATATTTGCTCAAAAGTCTCATATATCATCATTTAATAACCAATCATGGGAAAAATTTGTATTTGTCATCAAAGATCTGTCAAATATAATACTGTGGCATTTAGCATTGCTTTCTTTTTCAAGGAAATGTGTAAATTAAAATAAGTAAAAGAGGTTACTATAAGGATCCATTTCTTGATACACCACTTTATTGCCCACCTGTGACTGAAAATTTTCATAAAGGAAAAATACATTTCAAAGAGAATATAAAAACATTGCATAAAATGTAGTTATATAATTATATACTCTTACATTACTTCTATACAATTTCAAAATACTAAGCATTTAAAAATGCATTCATTTATATCTCTATTGGTGTATATATTTAGCATATGGAGTATAAAGTCTTTAAAAACCATAGAAACTTTCAACTTAATCACAATAAGTGTTAAAAACATTTCTCTATATTGCTGAGCTTGGGTTTCTTCATATCATCACAGGAAATTCAAATGTAAAATAGAGTTACTTTGAAGATTATAAAAAATTTCTATCAGTTATTTGATGCCTGTTAGCCTTTTGCTGAGAATATTCAAGTGGACTAATTCCTAATATTGTTTATTACATGTGACTGATGTAGTGTTTTAGTTATGACTGTTTCCTTTTGACTCATGTCTTTCCCCTCTCCATGTATTGATACTTCCACTGTAAAATCCGGAAGCACATATGGAGTTGGCTAAACTAGGACAGTATGGGATAGCAAAAGCCATAGCTGGGACTCTGTTTTTCAATCTTCTCTCACCCTATAGCAATGTCTATTCATTTCTCAAAGTCTGAAGTGAATTTGCCTGAGCACAAGAACTCATCCAGGGTCACAGAGCTAGTTTTAGCAAAGAGAATATAGACTTTTAATATTTCTTCCTTCCACTGAAAGTTCCTCAAAATCTTAGAATGTACCAATAAACAGGAAATGCTATTAAAATATTATGATACAACCCAATGAATACGGTTATCAGTATATTAAAATGGAATTAGTCAAGAGTTTCAAATGAAATATGAAAGGGAGCCAGGGGTGTTTTTCAAACTGTGTTACAGAAAGCTTGTTCAGAAGTCACCTGGGGCCTTACTTAGTGGTGAACAGACAGAAGCCTAGGGTTGTTTTTTTTTTAATCTTTGTTAAATAGAGGGACTCCATATTAAACTTTACATGCTTCTGAACAAAGAGTCAGTTGATTTTTTTTTTTTGGTGCTGGGAATTGAACACAGGGGCTTTCTACTTCTGAGCTACACCCCCACCCCAATTTTAGTTTTTACTTTGAAACAAGGTCTCACTAAGTTGCATAGGGCCTAAGTTGCTGAGACTGGCCTCGAACCTGCCATCCTCCTCTCAGCCTCCCATGTACTGGGATTACAAGCTTGCACCACCATGCCTAGCTGAGTCAGTTGAATTTTAAGGATCTATCCTGGTAAAAATACTATGATGCTATGGTTGATTGTTCTTTATTTTCTACTGTCAGGTTGTCAAAATTCACAAGCTGTAGATCTTGCCCAGTGAGCATATCATGACAACAGCAATCTCCTTCTGTTGCTGCATTTATTCAACCCCACCCTTGTGAACCACAGACCTATTTCATCTGTGCTCTAAGATTACCTCTTTCACAGCTGTGTTGAAAACAGCATCTAAGTAAGTCAGAATAACCTTTGTCTTAGGAATACACTCAATTCTGTGTTGAGAGTCAATACCAGCACTCCTGATTTAATCACCAACTGCTCAGGATTTCAGATATATTTTACCTGCCTTCATATACCCTCCCCCCAATTTATCTCTGGCTTAATTCTTAAATACTGGTGACTCTCCCTAGCCCCTGCCTAATCTCTAGTTGTCAGCCACGTATTTTCTAGCATTCTCTGGTTTGTCTGACTTGTTTACAACAGACTCCATAATCTCCAGTTTGAGATCTAAATCCTTAACAATATTCTAGATGTTCCTGTGATATCCTGTAATGGGCACTCTCAGCCTGATGGCTGCCCATTTTTCTTTAGTACAAGGTTGGGCTTATGTACCTTTGGTCCAAAGGAAGACGGACCAGGCAATTGGCGCAGCCCCAGATCACTGTTCAAGGGACTCCCCACAGGAATGGAGGTGTTCTGGAACCTCAAATGCCCCCAAAGAGCCACTCCTCATGTGATGTCTGGCTGAGCTGGGCAGTAACAACCTTAAGGAAGTAGGAAGGAGACACATAAGGAATGGGAAAAAGAGGCAGCAGGGATAAGTTAGTGCTTCCTACACAGTCCTACCTATCCCAATTGCGGGCACTTAGAAACAATTTTATATGTTTTTGTTAGTCATGAACAAGGCATATTCTAAGTTAAGAAGTAGTAATGTTTACCAGAAGAATCTTGTTACAGTAGATACTACTATTTAGATCCTATTGTGTCAGCTGTGGACCTCAATTATACTCTTAAAACTCCTGAGGGTCTCTGACTGAAAGTCATAATTATGATTTCACATTTCTTTTAAAGGATAAAGGGAATTATTGTGGGATTTTTTTTCTTTCCTTTTCTCAAAAGTGGGGCAGACAGGGCATTGATACATTAGCGTTAGTGATAGATCTTTAATTTTATAATTAACATTTAGTCATCACCATGTGGAAAAAATCTCAGAATTTTGAATTCATTCTGAAAATACTTGTATTTATGAGTTTTTTTTAAAAGTCTATTATGTAAACAATATAAGAGATTGAGTTAGGTGGTGTAATTGCTTTACAATTAACCTAATTTCTAGTGAGAATTCCTAAACACATATTTCTTTTCAATATTTTTATTAAAATTCTCTGCACCTTTAAAACTAGAAATATAATTTCCATATATTTACTTTTGTACTGCATACCTTACAAAACATTTTTTAGGATCAAAATTCAAAGGATACAATTACATGTCGATCAGATGGGTTTCGTTGACGTGTTCTTTCTAATTGAGTTAACTGCTTAGCTTCTCGATTCCTTGCTGTTAATGTTGCTTTGAGGTCATCCTGCAAATAAGTGTCATCTGTTAATAAGAATTTCTGATTTAAGGAATAAAATACACTGTTTTCCATTTTAAGAATGGAAAAATGCTTGTTTGATCCAGGCACCATTACTATAGGAATTATGAGAACTATAGTGTGTGTGTGTGTGTGTGTGTGTGTGTTTGAGAGAGAGAAAGCATGTGTTTTAAAAATATTCTTTAGCTGGGCGTGGTGGCGTATGCTTGTAATCCCAGTACTTGGGAGGCTGAGACAGGAGGATCGCAGGTTCAAAGCCAGCTTCAGCAATTTAGTGAGGCCCTCTGCAACTTATTGAGACCCTGTTTCCAAATAAGAAATAAAATTGGGCTGGGGGTATAATTTGGAGGTAGAATGCCTGTGGGTTTAATCCCCAGTATAAATTTTTTTTTTAAATGACACAATTTTAATGCAAAACTATGACCATAAAAACACAGATATGTATAGTTTTGATTGTGGTGGATATATGGGTCATGGGTATACACATTTGTCAATGAACACTTAAATATTAGAGAATTTTCTTACATGTAAATTATACTTCAAAAAAGTTGATTTAAAAATAGAACTTTGTCACATTCATTATAAAAGTACAATTATCAACTGCTTTAAACAAAAATATATGAACTTATATTCCTTTAGTATAATAATTTCCATCCAAATATTCTCATAAATTTAAACATTTAAAATTTCCATTATAATGTTTTAGGCTGCTACAGTATATACTTAGTAAGCTCACTAAAAATATTTCATTGTTGTTAAGGATCCAAGAAATTATCTTCTGACTACAACTACATCTTATTTTGTACTTTTTATTAAATGGACAGTTGGAAATCTCATCTCCTTTTCCAGAATTCCTAATAATAGGGGAAAAAATGGATCTACTTACCCGTTTCATTTTTACAATGGTTCCATAAGCTTTCAAAGGTTCAACTACTTTGGCTTCAAGTCTTTCAACCTATTGAAAATTATTATAAAATATAACTGAAAAGAAACATATAGAGATATCAAAATTTAAATACTGAAATAAAACCTAATGTTTAACTTGAAATTATTACTGTACAGATTAGTATTTTTCAAATTTTAATTTAAAAGCCACTGTTTAACTCATCTTTATAAGTAAAAAGATAATCACAAGAAATTGATAAGACAGAATCTGAACTCAAACACATTAAAAACTGTTAAGCTATACAGTAATCGTAAAAGTAGAAAAACATCTGGTGTAAAACATGACAAGAAAATGGCTGAGGTTTCCAAGGAGTTCATCCTTGCCACACAATCATCTTACTATTACTTTTTACCTTAAAGCAGTAGTTTTCAGGTTAAGTTTGAAGACATCCTAAATTTTAATACTGCTACTACTTTCAGTTGTTTAGCAGAGTTGAATACTTTACAGATATTAGCTCTGAATTATAATAGTTCAACTTTCCAGAAAATTGAAGCTGAAAGATATAGCATACTAGAAATATTTAAAGAAACAACCCTCAAAAGCAAACAAAAACAAAAACAAAAAAACTTAGGGATTACTGCCAGCTGAAATTTTTTCCGAGAGCCATTTGTGAATTATCAAAGCCTAAAGAACAAGATAAGTGGTCTTAGTATTGCTAATCTGTCAAACTACATGGCTGATCTTGTGTTTATCTAGAATTAAAGTTTTTCTTAAACATTATAGTTTTTAGTCACAAAGCAATTTGCATAATTCTTTTAATAATAACACTAGTAGAAGGCACTGAAGAAATAGATTTTTTTAAAAAATAGGCATAGGCAAATACATATATAAACATAGCATAAGAAAAATAACTCTTGGACATTAAAATTTTCTGTCAGGACAGGTAATGCAAATACATTATTTAACTGCATTCTGCCTCTGAGCTATACCACCAAACCTATTTTATTTTTTATTTGGAAACAGGGTCTCATTAAATTGCTGAGGGCCTCACTAAGTTGCTGAGGCTGGCTGTGAACCTGCGATCCTACTGTCTCAACCTCCCAAGTACTGGGATTACAGGCCTGTGCCTCCAAAAGGGCTTTTAAAAAATGATACATGTTTATATAATCAGTGAGTATATTTCGTATTGATTTTTCTTTAATTTCTATAAACAAAATGTTATATGAATGTTTAATTTGAAAATATTTTAGGAGAGTAAAAAAAAAATCAAGTTCTCATCAAACACGTAAATATTTGGAATCCCAAAATCAAAACCATGAACATTCAGGACAATTTAGTCTCTACCATTTCTGATCATCCCTACATTGACTATGCAGTGTAAGGGATTCTCCAAGCCTTTTTTTTTTCAGTTCTCCTTTTTGTTGCCTACCTTTTGTCATTGTTCATTAGCACCTCCACCATTTGGCAAGCAAGGGAAATAAAAGGAGAACAAATGTAAATCAATTCACTTTGCTATTTGGTAAATAGCATAAAGCTTTCTAGAATGGGGAGATTATTGGCTAAAATAAGATTTTAGAACTATCTATGATTGTAAATCAGTTTTGAAACATTAAATCCCCATGTATATCTTAGAGTTGTTTATTACAGAAGAAATGTTGTATGACAAGAACTCAACATTTTTTTCCCAGAAGGTACCCAATAGTGATTTCTACTCAAAATATTTGTATAACAAAGATAGGCCCAAAGATGATTATTCTCATCTTACTTTTTGATAATTGAAGTTTTCATGTTAGGCTTGAGAAAAGAACCAAATGCACTGATGAGAAAAGTACAAAACAATGGACTTCTAACGGGGCAACTTGGAAACACAAGGGGCATAAATATAACAGTGCTTATGTAGTATAAAAGGGGAGAAAAAAGGCTTTTTTACCTTGTCCACTTATTAATCACTCATTCACATTTCCATTTTCAACACTGTCCACCTCCGGTCATACTTTAAAATGTACTTACGTGCACACAAGACACAAGTCATGCTTCTTTTCTTCCCCATAGGTACTAAGTTTAATACCCTCTGTACACGGGGAACCCCTTCACCAAAGCTAGCAAATGAAGTGGGGGGAAATTCAAGACTTCAAAGATACCCTAAAGTTTAGTGTGAGAATGGTAAGACAGATCACAGAAAGCTTCCCTTTAATAGACTCACACAATGTTACAGACATGAAAATGTGCATTTATCAAGTGCGAGTTCGCCACTGCAGTTAGGTAGCTTATAACCAAAGTCTTTCGGGGCCTTCATCCACTACTTCCCGGCTCATTCATAACAATGACGCTGTGACCTCACTCCATACCTCTGCTTGTCGATAATCCTGAAGTTTGGCAAACTCATCAGCAAAGTCTTTCAGGCCCTGCTTTAAATTTGGGGTCTCTGTGGAGGCATACACGTTGATTTCATTCACCAGGAGGTCTGCTTTGTCTCGCAGTCTGGCAGTTTTCCGCACATAAGCAGCAAAGATTTGGCACAGCTCTCCAAAATGCTTCTCCACATTTGTGACAGCATCTTGCAGTTGTCTGGTTTGAGTGTCCCTAGAGAAAAAGGTGACACAAAACACTCATCAGAGATGGGATGGCTTCGCGTTAATTTGATATGCAAACATTCTCCTCGGGGCTTTGGACAGCATGGAAGGCGCACCCTCCACCCCCTCCACCCCCTCCACCGATCCCACCGTCTCCGGGACGGAGTGTCCTCCTCCCTCCTCCGGGACCCCAGGCGGGCCATGGCCGGACCATCCCGACCGCGTAGGCCCAGGACGTGGCCCGGGCCGCGCGGGCCTCTGGGCTGCGGGGTGGAGGCTCCCTGCCCGGCTGCGCGCTGCGCGGCCCGGGCGCCCGGCAGCTCCCCGGGCCTGTGCACCGTCCGCGCCAGCGAGGGGAGCCGGGAAGAGCGGCGGGCGGCGGCGGGGAGGCTCCCTGCCCGGCAGCTCCCCGGGCCCGAGCACCGTCCGCGCCAGCGAGGGGAGCCGGGAAGAGCGGCGGGCGGCGGCGGGGAGGCTCCCTGCCCGGCAGCTCCCCGGGCCTGTGCACCGTCCGCGCCAGCGAGGGGAGCCGGGAAGAGCGGCGGCGGGGAGGCTCCCTGCCCGGCAGCTCCCCGGGCCCGTGCACCGTCCGCGCCAGCGAGGGGAGCCGGGAAGAGCGGCGGGCGGCGGCGGGGAGCCCGGGCCCGGCTGCCCGGCCGTCCCCGCCGCGGACCCTCGCCGCAGCCCGGGAGGGCGGCCCAGAGCGCCGCGGCACCGCGCAGCCCCCGCGGACGGACCCGGGCAGCCGGGCCCGGGCTCTTACCGGCTCTCCAGGCTGCGTCTCAGCATCTTGCCTCGCGGGCCGCCGGGGACCTGGCTGGAGCCCAACGGCGGGGACTCGGCGACGCGGGGCCGCGAGCCGCCGCCTCCGGGAGTCGGAGAGCCCGCCGCGCGCCCGCGCCGGCAGCCCGTTTCTATGGAGACGCGGCGCGCGCCCCCGCGCTCAATGCGCGAGCACGCGGAGGGCAGCGCGGCCGCGACCCGGAGCTGGACGGCGCGCCGGCGGCGAGGCCCGCCTCTCCTCCGCCCTCAGCGCTGCTCTCCGAGCCGGGTCGCCGGTCCTCCAGGCGCTGTGAGCGCAGGAGAAAAAAGCCAATCGACCAGTACCCAGGAGGGAGACAGGAAACAAGGCATCGAAGGGCGCCCGCGCTCCGCTGGCTTCGGCGGTGTTTAGTCCTAAAACTAAATATCTCCGTGTTGACTCTGAAAACGTGGACTCTTGGAAGCTGCCTTCGGAAGAAGTAGTGTCATTTTTAACTTTTCATTTATTCAGTAAATAGTTATTGAATTCCTACTTTGTGGAAAGGATTGTGTTAGACACTGGGAGTAATACACAGATAAACAGGGTCCTGCCCCAGAGGACATGACTCTTAACAATACACTGAGATAACAAACACAGATTTCTTTTTTTCTTTGAACACCCATGTCCTTTCTGCCCTCTTGACAGTGAACCAAGTGAACCTGAGGTCTAAATTCAAGCTTCATCTGACTCAAGAAACCTCTCTGGACTTCTCCCACACTCTGTGCATCCAGGCAGTCTAGGGGCCCTTTGCCTTTTTTCATTCTTTTTCTTCATTTTTTTTTTCGTGGTACTGGGGATTAAACCCAAGGACCCTCTACTACTGAATTCCACCTCCAGCTCTCCATTTTGAAACAGGGTCTTGCTCAGTTGCTGAGACTGGCCTGGAATTTAGGATCCTCCTAAAGTACTGGGGTTATAGGCATGGGCCACCACACCGGTGCCTGAAGTATACTCTGGATTTTGTTCTGTCTTCTGGCTTTGAGCTCTTTGAGGCGGAGGAAATGTGATTTTACTCTTGTAGTCCTCAGTGCCTTTGAGACTGGATGAAAGTATATTTTGCACAAATGGATGTCCCTTAGTCCTTTGTTACCTCCCTTTTAGAGCTCCCCTTATTCTCTCGAGTTACAGTGTGTACCTCTCTTCTCCCCTTGCATTCATTCATAAGTTATCTGTTGAATACCTGTTGTGTTCAGGTACTATACTGAGCTCTAAGAATGGGGTTGTGGGTGTGTGTAACATAAATTTAGAACAGTCTACTCATATAGAGCTCAAAGTGTTTTTTCTTGGGGGGGGAGGTGAGGGTAGATGCTAATCAAACAAATACATGTAAAATTTGTAACTGAGGTATATGCTGTTGAATCAGCTTTTGCTACATTACAAATTACAAAACATCCTTTAGCTAGCTCAGGATTCTGTGAGTGGGCTGTGTGGTTCTACTTTGGTTCTGTGCAGTTGTGCTCTTTCCTCCTGATCAGCTGGTGTGTCAGCTAGTGGCTGATTTCAGATGATGCTATGGTTTGGATATGGTTTGAGTGTGTCACTAAAGGGTTCATGTGTTGGAGGCTTGGGCCTCAGTGTGGTGGTAGAAGGTGGTGAACCTTTAAGAAGTGGAGTCTAGAGGGGAGATTTTGGGTCACTGGGGGGCACTGCCTTAGTTCTCTCAAGAGGGTTGTTACAAAAGCCCTTGTGATGTGATCCACCATAAGGTTCTCACCAGAGGTAAGTCACTGTTGGCACCATGCCCTTGAACCTCCGGGACTGTGAACTACATAAGCCTCTATTTTTAGAATAAAGTTAGCCTACCTCAGGTATTTCATTATAGTAATGCAAAACAGACCAATACAGATGGCCTCACTTACATGTCTTGGAGGAGGCAGCCTGTCACGGGGGAACTCACTCTCCAGCAGGGCAGCCAGACTTCTTCACGTGGTTTCAGAGTTCTGGAACAACAAGAAAGAACGAGTCCCACTGCACAAGTGCCTTTCAACTCTCTACTTGTGCCATGTTTGTTGATATTCTATTGGTTGGTGCAAGTCACATGGCCCAGAACAGAATCAGAGTGGGCATTTCAGTTGTTAAGGGTAAAGATGGTTGGTAAAGGGAAGGGAAGAATTAGTGGCAGTTCACAGGTAGGTACTAAGGGAAACTGTGTGGCACGAGGAGAGCACATACTTAAACTTTGATTGAACTAGTTGAGATGGACTTTGCTGAGAAAGTGACACTTGAGCTGAGATCCAAAGAATGGGAAAGGGTTAAACAGGTGAGGGGGGCATGCCGATCAGTCCAGGGAGAGGGACAGCAAAGGCAAATTGCCTCCTTTTTCCTCAAATCCATTACCCTGCCTCAGAAAATGGCACTACCCTCCAGCTGATTGTTCAAGCCCCAAACCTGAAAGTTATCCTTTCTTTTCCCCAGCCACACTGGCAATTCCCATTGGTTCCACCTTCAGGACATATCCTGAATCACTCCTTCATTTCTTGTACATCTCCACAATCCAGGCAACCATCATTATTCATCCTACCACCCTACCACAATACCCACTTCCTGGCTCCCTACGCCCACCATTAAACACTGCAGTGCATAATCAAACATGTACAGCAAATCATGTCAACCCTTGAAAGCTCCCAGTGTGCCTAAAAGCAAAAGTTCAGTAATCGTTCTGGCTATCAAGACTGTCTCTCATTCTTGCCTGCCCTTCTACCTCCTCTGCTGCCCCACTGTACTATGCCGTGTCACCTTTCTGCTCCCAGCACATATCAAGGTTATTTCAGAGGCAGTTTTGTGTTTCTCACTCTTTCTGCCTGCAATGCTCCTTCTTCAGGTCTTTACATGGACACCTCCTTTTTATCTTACAGGATTGTGCTTAGAAAGCACCTACAGAGTGAGGCTTTCTCAGATCACCAAATTACTATCTTATCATCCATTTTCATTTCTCTTGAAACAAAATTAAAGAAAGACTGAGAAATCCCAGATCTGCAGCCCACTAGCTGGAGACTCAGGAGAGCCGATGTGTAGGCAATGTGTAGCACCAGGAGAGCTGATGGTGTAAATTCTACTCTGAAAGCTGGAAGGCTGGAGACCCAAGACAAGCCTGTATTACAGTCCTGGTCAGGAAGCTAGAGAAGACTGATGTCCAAGGGCCAGAAGTCAGGCAGGAGCAGCTCCTTCTTACTCAGCCCTTTTGTTCTATGCAGATCTTTAATTGATTGCAAGGAGGACTACTCACATTAGGGAGGGCAATTCTCTCTACTCAGTCTATGGATTCAAATGTTTATCTCATTCAGAAACACCTTCGCAGGCAGACTCAGAATAATATTTGGCCAAATGTCTGGGATGTGTGGCCCAGTCAGGTGATATATATAAAGTTAACCATCACAGTCCTTATCTTAGCGTCAGTGTGAAGGCATTGACGTGTTAGAGCAAGAACTTTCTTACGCATCACATGTATATATGCTTTTAGTGAATGCTTTGTATACAATCTAGTAATTATTGAACAAATATGTATTTAGTTGTGCTCCTTCAGTCTCCACCCAATATATGGAAGCCCTTATATATGGAAGCCCAATACATGGAAGCTCCTTTCGGAGCCCTTCTCCGATTCTTCTGTCATCAGAAATTTATTTTTTTTTTAAAGGGTGGAATTTAATCTTTATTTACAGGGCACTGAAAGATATGAAATTCCACATAGAAATAAGAAACCTATTTGGAGGACAAGCTTCATATAGTATGTACAGTTTGGAACTGTTCAAGTATAGTTTTGTTGTAAAAAGTGCTACAATAACAAACCACATTTAAAAAGAGTCCTTAGTAGAGAAACAGTAAGACAAATGTATACAGAACATAGCACGCAACAAACAACTTCATGCCTTGGCTGTACACTTTAGAAGTTAAAGGTCCCAGCAGTCCCATCCTGAACTTGGAAGGTATAGCCTTCAGAGGTAGTTTCTGGCACAACATTTTGATCTTCCTCTTCCTCTTCCTCTACTGAGAAATACCTCTCGATCAAGTTCAATGAGGCCTTGTACAGGGACTTGTTTTCATGGTTCTGTAGAGCTTCGATTTTGTCCAAGCCCCTACATTCTTCAATCATTATACTAAATTTCTCAGTTTCACCCAGTTTCTCAGCAGCCTGAAAGATATTTGAAATGACATCCGGAATAACAAGAATAATTTTGGTATCTTTTGCAGTTAAGAGGTTCATCCGTGGTTCTATTATGCCACAATGAATGAGGTATACAACCTGCTCAACCGTCCCACCACTTGTATAGTTGGTCACCGCCCATACAGCTTCCTTTTGTGTCTTAAAATCTGCCTTAGAGAGAACGCTGACCAGGAATGGGACTAATTCATGATTCACAACTTGCTGTATCTGGTCCTGATGGCCAGCTGTGATGTTTGACATTGTCCACGTGGCCTCCTTCTGAATGTTAGTTTTGTGGTGGGTGAGCAAGGTGGGAAAGACAGCAAGTGCTCCTGCATCTATCACAACCTGAGTCTGTTCATCTGTTCCAGTGACAATATTCCCTATGGCTCTCAGCGCCGGAGTCACAATTGGCAAGTCAGTAGCCCCTAGAAGCTTCACGAGCTGGGGCACCACGCTGGTTTTCACCACCATTTCGATGCGTTCGTTTGGGCCATTGGTAAGGTAGGAGATAGCCCAGCAGGTATCTGCTAGCACTTCTGGATCGTCATGATGCAGGAGACAAACCAAAGTGGGAAGAATCTGCTCAACAGTATCTAACGGGGGTGCGGGATTCTTGTTCTGACAAAGGTTTGAAAGTGTCCAGGTGAGATTACGTAAATAGCTGCATGCTAAAGATGACATATCAGGAACTGCAAGAAGAGCCAACAGTGGGTCCACTGCGCCAAATTTGATAACCAAGTCTCGCAAAATTGAACCATCACTGCAATGTTTCCTAGAGCCCAGACAGCTTGTTCACTGATGTGAGTGTGGGGAGAGGCCAAGAGAGAAATGAATGCTGGGATTGTACCTCCATCCACCACAGCGTTGGTCTGTTCTGATGTCCCAGAAGCAATGTTAGTGAGTGCCCAAGCAGACTCAAACTGGATGGGACTACATTCATTTCTGCTCAAGAAGGACACAAATTTTGGAATCAAACCAGCCTGGATTATGTTGTCTATGGGGGGCTGTTTTTCTCTAAAAAGCAGTTTCCTAGCAGCTTGAGTAGCTTGGAGTTGGCTTTCCAAATTGTTGTTATGTATGCCTTTGACAATGTCATCGACAGACCAATTGACAGTGTTCAACACCGTCGCTGGGCTGAGCCACAGTGGATGTTTCGAGGCAGCCGGTCCGCAGCCTGGGAGCTCCGCACATCCTCCTGTAGACGCCTGACCCGGCCGTGCAGCTTTTCACCCTTTGTTTCATAACCATGTCCACCAATGAGAATGCTAACTCACCAGCTGCCCGTCTTACCAGATTCAAGAACAAGGGAAAAGACAGTATAGAAATGAGGCGGCGCCGAATAGAAGTTAATGTAGAGCTGAGGAAAGCTAAGAAGGATGACCAGATGCTGAAGAGGAGAAATGTAAGCTCCTTTCCTGATGATGCGACTTCTCCACTACAGGAAAACCGCAACAACCAGGGCACTGTCATCAGAAATTTCAAAACCTGAATCAGCACATTGTTCTCAAGTCTTTTCACTACTCAGAGACCCTTTCTTTCTTATAGCCTGTACTTTCTTCTAGGACACATCATCTCATTGAAGAGGAGCTGGGGACCTGGAAGGTCAAGTGCTTGGCTAAGGTCATGTGATGAGATAGTAAGAGAGCTTTGTCTTCCTTCTCTAATGTTCTTTCCACTGTACCAGGATACCCTCCCCCTCTCTTTCTCACGAATTCCCTCTCAAATTGATTATGTTTTGCAAAGTTTTTAACAAATGTAAACATTTGAGTGTTATTCTCTATTTGGAAGAAAAAGAGTATGTGTCCTAGGTTCAGTCTATAAACTGTTATACCCAGTCCATTGAGTATAACATTCCAAAATCTCAGGGAATTATTGTTCCATGTTACAAGTGGTGTAGGCATTGACTTTTCTTACACTACTCCATGATATTTGTATATTATGAAAATGGAAAAATATCATTTTAAATAACATTTAATAAATTAGTTTATTTAGTATGACTTAAGAGGATCCCAGTGGAAGCAAAGAGTTTTATATTAGCTTTGTTTGCTCATTTATCCAGCATTTGTTCTGAAAACTTGTTGTGTACCAGGTGCCAGATTTACCATTCCTGAACTCAAGTTCTCTAAATTAGGTGGAAGGAGACACCAAACATACAACTGAACTATTATTATTATGTAGTATTGGGGATTGAACTCAGGGACATTCTACCTCTGTGCTACATCCCCAGCCCTATTTTATTTTATTTTTTTTATTTTGAAACAAGGTCCTGCTAAATTGCTGAGTCTGGCCTCGAACCTGAAATCCTCCTGTTTCAGCTTCCCAAGTACTGGGATTACAGGCATAGGCCACCACACCTGGCTTGAATTACTTTTAAGAAATTCCTTTCCCAGTCTTATTTCATTGGAACTTTAGAAGGCATAACACAATTTAAATTAGATTCTTTTTATTTAAATAATAATGTTATTTTGCTATTCTGAGCTTTCTATTCTTCCTGATCCCATTTTAGAAATGAACAAATGGGGACTGGGTGTGGAGGTTAGTGGTAGAGTACTTGTCTAGAATACCCTGGGTTCAATCCCTAACCCCCCCCCATGCATAAATACAAATTAACAAAGATATTAAGTGACCATCATGGTATATTGTATTTATTTGTCAATAGTGGGTTCATGTCTATCAATATAACTACAAATGCCGCTGTTTAATGTTAAGTAGCTCAAGTAAATTGTTTTATTTTGTTTGTTTTTTGCAGTATTGGGGATTGAACTTTGGGCCTCACACATGCTAAGCAAGTGCTCTACCACTTGGTTTAATGTTAATACACAAGCCTTGGTTTAATGTTAATACACAGAATGAAAACTTTTCTCCAACAAAAGATTTAATTTTTATTTGGTTGATTTTGTTCACTTTTTTGCTTTTTAAAGACTCAGCACATGAGGGGTTGTAGGGTCTCCCTCTAGTGGTGAGTTTAGTACAAAAATTTACTTGGTCAAGTACTAGAAGCCAAGGGGTAGAATGAAACTGGACTAGACACCGCTTTTATGACAGGGTTTTTTTGTTTGTTTTTCTGTGGCATTGGGGATAAAACCCAGGGGCATTCTATCTCTTATATACATCCCCAGCCCTTTTTACTTTATTTTGAAACAGGGTCTCACTACGTTGCTGAGAGTCTCGCGACATTGTTGAGGCTGTCCTTGAACCTGTGATCCTCCTGTCTTAGCCTCCCAAGTACTGGGATTACAGGTGTGCACTACTGTGCCCAGCTTATGACAAATTTTTGAGTAGAAATCACCTGTAATTGTTTTTATTCTTTGTATAGTAGAAAGGGAGTGTGATTAAGTAATTAAGCACAGAGGCTTTGATGGACTTTGATGTCTAATACCAGGAATTAAGGTCTGGTGCCCTCTCTCAAACACTAGCATGCATCCAGATCACCTGGGGTGAATGTTTAAACACAGATTTCTAGGCTCTGGTCCTGGAACTTCTGATTCAGGTGGTCTGAAGTGAGGACCAAGAATATACATGTATAGCACTTTCTCAGGTGATACTGATCCTGCTAGTCCAGGGACTAAACTAAGCCTTACATTTTTCAAGGTTTAGCCACAGGTTGTGAGGATTAAATGGGATATTAGATGTTAAGTGCTTAGCATAGTACCTGGCATAGAAAGTGCTCCACCAAGACTGGCTTCTATTAATATCATAAATTTATCAGTGTTTTCTAATTTGAAAAATTCAAATCATAATGTAGAACTTTTTTTTGCTTGCACTATTTTTATTGGTGGATAATTGGCATAAAACAAAATACACAAATATTAAATGCAGCATGTTTTGGCAAATGCGTGCGCTCCTTTAATCTGCCCTTTATAAGAGTTAAAACATTTCTAACACCCCAGAAAGTTTCTTTGTGTCCCTTCCAGTTAATCTCTGCCATGTTACTCCACGCCTAAATCCTGAGGCAACTACTGGTTTGATTTATTTTGCTACAGATTCATATAAATAAAGTCACATATTATATATTCCTTTATGTCTGGCTTCTTTTGACCAGGACTATGATTCCGAGATTCTTCTGTGTTTGGTGTGTATCAATAGTTCACTTCAGTTCTAGTGCCTGCTATGATTCATTGTGCAGATACATTCAATTATATAGTCATTCTCCTTTTAAATTGGACTATTTCCAATTTTTGTCTTTTATAAATAATGCCTCCGTTAACATGGCTTTATTAGTCTTTTTGTTAGATATGAGTTTTTACTTCTTTTGAATAAAATCCAAATAATGGAATTGGTAGGTCACACAGTCAAGTGTATGTTTACATTTATAAGATGCGGTCAAATTACTTTCAAAATTGTTTACATCACTTTACTTTCTCACCAGCACGAGATGAGATGGGCTTATTTTATTATTATTTTTTTAATTGGTGCATTGTAATCATACAACTTGATGGGTTTCAGGGTGGTAGAAGTATACATGCACACCACGCTCAATTAGACCTCCCCCAATTCCCACCTCCATTCCCTTCCCCTTCCCTCCTTCTCATGCTCAGCATATTAGTTGACTTTGATATATTTGCATACGTACATCCTGTGCATTAGGGTGTTTCCCTCTTTTCCTCTCTCATCCCCCTCTGTTAGTTCTCCTTCTTCGCTCACCTGAGGTTTTCTCCATCTTTGTCTGGAGTCGCTCCTATGCCCTATTCTCCCTAGCTTTAGAACTTTTTAATAAAATTGTTGTTGAGCTGATATTGCCAGCTAAGTCAATTTCATTTATCATTAAAGCCTCTGGGCTTGGCACTGTATAGGCACTATTAGTAAATCTATTAGCATTTACTTAATTTATACATTGATCATTTCACATATTGATTTGCAAAAGTGATACAAAATAAAACAAAAACACACATGGGAGTGTTATGTCAAAGGAACATAGGAGTCAACTGAAATAGCTCTCAATGGCCAAAGCTGAAACACTTTGAGCAACAGTGCAATAATGAATTACGACCCAAAGTAAAAGGTCAATATCTCTGAGTCCATGCTGAGATAAATCAATGCTTGAATGAATGAATAAATAAGGAAATACATGGAGAAGAATAGACAAATCTCCTATGAAGAAGAATTCCAAATGATTTATGTAGACAAATTGTTCTCAAGGAGGTGGAGTAAAACTGTCCCCTCCTTATATGTGGACAAAAAAGTACAATATGGAAAGAGGAAGAAAGTGTAACTTTATAGTGGAGAAACATGACAAACACCACCCTAGCCGGGAGGTCAATGTCAATATTGAAAGTGATAAGTATTGTTATTAGTTATTGTTATTAGTATGTAACAAATGTTCCCTTTATATGACATGATGAAAATGGTATCTTACACTTTTGGTCTTCCTCCCCCAAGCCTCCAACCCCAGCATAATCATGAGAAGAACATCAAATGAATCCCAATACAGGGACATTTTGCAAAATACCTGACTAGTAGTATTCTTCAAAACTATCAAGGTCGTCAAAAAACAAGGAAAGTTTGAAAACTGTAATGGCCAAGAGGAGCCTAAGAAGAAATGACAAGTAAATGTAAAGTGTTATCTTAGATGAGATCCTGGAAAAGAACATGGACATTAGGTAAAGACCAAGGAATTGCGAATATAAAGTGTGAAAGAAATAAAGCAAAACTTTTGAGTTTTAGAAAAAAATTGATACATTTTTATTATTAGAAGTCCAGGCTCTCTGATCCTCCTGTCTCAACAGATAGTCACATCTCAGCAGTGCCAGCACTTCACCACCTCAGACACAGTGGTGAAATTCAGAGTGAACAGATCTGGCTGTATTGGGTATCTGGTCTCCAGGGCTGCTTTCAGCTCTCCCAAAGTGGATATTGTTACCATCAATGATACCTTAATTGACCTCAGTTACATGGTTTACATGTTCCAGTCTGATTCCACCTGTAGCAAGTTCAATGGCTTATCAAGGCTGAGAATGGGAAGACTGTCGGCAACGGGAAGCCCAGCACCCTGAAAACAGGAGAGAGATCCTGCCAGTGTCGAATAGGGTGATGCTAGTATTGAATATGCGGTGGAATCGACTGGTGTCTTCACTACCATGGAGAAGGCCCAGGGCTCACTTGAAGGGTGAAGGCAAAAGAGTTGTCTTCTCTGCCCTTTCAGCTAATGTCCCCATGTTTGTGATGGGTGTGAACATCCCAAGTATAACAACTCCCCGAAGATCACCAGCAGAGTTCACTTGCTTACTCCCCCACACTGGACAAGGTCATCCATGACAACTTTGGCATCATGACCACAGTCCATGGCATCACTGCCACCCAGAAGACCAGGGATGGCCCCTCTAAAAAACTGTGGTGTGATGGCCACGGGCCTGCTCAGAACATCATCTCTGCACTCACCAGTGCTGCTAAGGCTGTGGGCCAGGTCATCTCTGAGCTGAACTGGAAGCTCACTGGCATGGCCTTCCATGTGCCCACCCCCAACATGTCAGTTGTGAGTCTGACCTGGAGAAAGCTGCCAAATATGATGACATCAAGAAGGTGGTGAAGCAGGTTTTGGAGGGCCCCTGAAGGCCTTTACTGAGGACTAGGTTGTCTCATGTGGTTTTGACGGTGACACCCAGTCTTCCACCCTTGATACTGGGGCTGGCATTACCCTCAATGACCACTTTGTCAAGCTATTTCCTGGCACAATGAATTTGGCTACAGCAACAAGGTGGTGGACCTGGAGCCCTTAGACTAGAACACAAGAAGAGAGATGCCCAGCTTTTGGGGAATCCCTACCCCAATTAAGTCCCCCAATAATTTGAGAATCTCTCCTCCTCACAGTTTTCATCACAGACCCCCTGAAGAAGGGAGGGGCAAAAGGAGCCCTACTTTATCGCATACCATCAATAAAGTCTACTGCACCAAAAAAAGATATTCCATTAATACTGAGAAACATAGTAAAGAAAAAATGCCAGTAATATCATGGTGAAATGTTATGCTAATATTGGGTGAACATTGTTCTAGACTAATCTATCTATCTATATCTATGCATCTACCTCTCTGGAAGGTAGAAGGTATAGGTATAGTAAGGATGTAACTCAGAGGTAGAGTCCTTGCCTAGCATGCATGAGGCTCTGAGTTCAATCCCTGCTACTGCAATAATAATAGTAATGTAGGCATTAAGACAATCTTATAAAAATAGGATTTTTTGTATGTGTTAATTTTACTTTGGTCATTATATAATTTTTTTGCATTATTAAATATATCAAACATACAGAAAATTGTTAACAGACACCTAACATACTAACTGGGTAGACTTTACTAATATTTGCTTTAGATTTTTAATAATCAAATTTCCAGATAAGTTAAAAGCCATCCCCTTTACCTTATCATAAAATATGCTTTTCTGACCTGTACTTTTTTCTCATGATAATTCTCATCTTCAAGGAAGTGTGTATTCTTTCCACGACTGTCTTTATATTTCTGCTTTATATGTATGTATGCATTAATGTTATAATATTTTGTTTTTAAATTTTATATAACTGGCACAATATTTTAGATATATTTTTGAAATTTATTTTTAACACAACATTGTTTTTAGAGATTTATCCATGTTGTTATATTTAGTACCATATAGATTTCTAATTATGAATAAATCACAGTAGTTACATTCTTCTGATGGATATTGGTTACTTCCAGTTTTTGTTATTATAAAACATGTTGTAACACGTATGTACTTCATTTTCTGTAGAGTATCTATATTGCTTGTCTTTTCATGTTGTTTATAATAACTTTTGCAGGACAGGAGTTTTTAACTTTAGGTCTTTAGTTGGAATTTAATTTTTGTATATACTATGAGGTCAGGATCTAAATTTATCTTTTCCATATGGATAAAAAATTAATTTATTGAATTACTCACCCCCAATTGACTTTTATTACTATGTCTATTGTATAACCAGTTTATATATATAAGTTGGTTTGTTTGGGGCCATTCTATTCCATTGGCCTGTTTGTCTATCACTGCCAATACTAAACCAATTTAATTAGCGATACAATATTCTAAAATGGATTGCATTACTTGAAACCAAGAGAACCTTGTTTCTAGATTTGTAAGATAAACCAAGTTGGTCTTACATGACACAAGATGCATCAAGCTCACCTAGTACCTTCTCTGTTCAAGACTTAGAATCAGCAAATTTGCCAAGGCATAGTGAACATCATTGTAAACCCGAAATCCAAATTCCTTATTGAAGTAATCTCTCTGAGTTGTTTTGGGACTAGCTAGCCTTCTGAGTAAAGAGTTGACCGTTAGCACAATACTTGATGAAATAGCATGTTTATTTATTTATTTTTAACAATGCAGTATCATAGTAAAAAAGTTGGGCTAAGAGAACAAAGGTGGTAGAGTAGAGGAAGACTGCACATTTCAGTTGCTCCGTGGCTCAGATTTGAAGCAGCAGGAATATTGCTTTTCAACAAGGTGGGCGACTAAGGTAATACCCTGAAATTTAATACTGGTTATTCAGAGACTCAGTGAGATCCAGAAATTCTGGTGTTTTGAACAGAGGACAAGATGGAGTACATTGGAGCCAAACTGGTGGTGGTAGTGGCACTAGGTCACCACAGAGGGGAGGGATAACACAAACAGAAAGAGGGAAACACAGCAGACAAATGAGAACACCCGCAGAGCAGAGAGACAGTCTGAATGTAGGAGAACCAGAGGCTGCACAGAGAGCTGGTATTTGAAAAGTGCTTCCTGATTCTCAACTTGTGAGTGGAGAGCTGAGGCAGGAGCCATCCTGAGGCGCTTATTCTGGAGCTTGCTACTGTGGGAACCCTGGAGATCTTAACCACCATAGCTAGCCTGTTCCAGCTAGTGCTTACTAAATGGCTGAGGGTTCAGAGAAGATTGTATCCAGGGGGATTCAGGTCAGAGATACAAAGGGGAATGTAACTTGCTTTCCATTTGAGTCTGGTGGCTTGCGAGACCAGAGGGTCTGGAAACTGAACAGGTGGGCACGATTATCCTTGGAAGGCCGTATTTGTAGACAGTGGAGTGTGTGAGACCTGCTGTGCCCACTCCATGCAGGGCAGTTGGTTACCCTGCCCTATGAGTAGAATTCTTGAGGGATCCATGAGATCCAGAAGTGCCCAGCAGAGGTCGGTGGCTGCCCGGCCCTAGGGGTGTGTTGATCTAATATCTCCAGAGTAGATACCACCCAACAAAGATCCAAAGTTCCAATCAGAACTGGACCCCAGCTGCCAGAACTTTCCATTTAGAACTCTGGATATATACAATATTTGTGTGTGGGGGTTTGGGGGAGGTACTGGGGATTGAACCCAGGGGTATTCTACCTCTGAGCTATACTCCCAGTTCTATTTTATTTCTTATTTTGAAATAGGGTTTAAGTTGCTGAGGGTGTCTTTGAACCTGTGAGCCTCCTGTCTCAGCTTCCCAAGTACTGGGATTACATCAGCCCCACTCTGAGAGTGCATCAAATTTGTCTGTCCAGACAAATCTCCAGTAGATGATACTTCCATTCCTTTCTTTTTCTTTTTTTATTAGTACATTTAAAATATATTTTATTACAAGCCAGGCGAAAAATGATGTTGGTATTTTGATAGGGATTGCATTGACTCTTTAGATCACTTTTGGCAGAATGGCCATTTTGATAATATTAATTCTGCCTATCCAAGAGTAGGGGAGATCTTTCCATCTTCTAAGATCTTCAATTTCTTTCTTCAGTGTTCTATAATTTTCTTTGAAGAGGTCTTTCACCTCTTTGGTTAGGTTTATTCCTAGGTATATGATTGGTTTTGAAGTTATTGTGAATGGGATTGTTTTCTGGATTTCTTTCTCAGTGGATTCATTGTTGGCATATATGAAAGTTACTGATTTTTTTAGGTTGATCTTGTATCCTGCTACTTTGCTGAATTTGTTAATCAGCTCTGGTAGACTTTTTTGGGTCTTCTAGATATAGGATCATATCATCTGCAAATAAAGATAATTTTAATTCTTCTTTTCCTATTTGAATTCCTTTGATACCCCTTCTCTTGTCTTATTGCCCTGGCAAGAATCTTGAGGACTGTATTGAAGAGGAGTGGTGATAGTGGGCATCCTTGTCTTGTTCCTGATTTTAAGGGGAATTCCCATAGTTTTCCCCATTCAATATGATGTTGGCTTTGGGTTTGTAATATATTGACTTAATGATATAGAGGTACGTTCCTTCTATTCGATTTTCTGTAGAGTTTTTAATATGAATGGGTGTTGGATTTTGTCAAATGCTTTTTCAGCATCTATTGAGATGATCATGTGATTCTTGTTTTTAGTTTGGTTTATGTGGTGAATAACATGTACTGTTTTGCTTATGTTAAACCATCCTTGCTTCCCTGGGATGAAACCAACTTGGTCATGGTGTATAATTTTCTTGATATGATTTTGAATGCACATGGCTAGTATTTTGTTTAGAATTTTTGCATCTATATTCATCAATGACATAGGTCTGTAATTTTCTTTTCTTAAGGTATCTTTATTTGGCTTTGGTATTAATGTGATGCTGGCCTCATAGAAGGAATTTGGAAGAATTCCATCTCTTTCAATTTCACGGAATAACTTGTGAAGTATTGGTTTTAGTTCTTCTGTAAAGGTTTTGTAGAATTCAGCTGGAAAACTGTCTGGACCTGGGCTTTTCTTTGGTGGAAGACTTTTTATTTCTATTTCTATCTCTGTGCTTGCTATTGGTTGATTCAGGTTTTCTATGTCCTCTTGGTTTAATTTAGGTAGTTTGTATGTGTCTAGAAATCTGTCAATTTCTTCCATGTTTTCCAGTTTATTAGAGTATAAGTTTTCAAAGTAGTTTCTGATGATCCTCTGGATTTCTCCACTATCTGTGGTGATGTCTCCTTTTTCATTTCTGATTTCAGTAATTTGGATTGATTCTCTCCTTCTTTTGGTTAGGTTAGCTAGTGGTTTATCAATCTTGTTTATCTTTTCAAAGAACCAACTTCTTGTTTTGTTGATCCTTTGTATTGGTTTTTTATTCTCTCTTTTTTTTTTTTTTTTTTTTTTTTTTTTTTTCCGGGG